>PNEQ01052845.1:72213-108806 GCA_003012365.1 Medauroidea extradentata | reverse complement strand
AGGGCGACACTGTTCGACAGCAAGATTTTTGTGGCATTCGGCAATATTGTCGGCCCGACAGGTGGCGACATGTCGCATGCGTCAT
Source organism: Medauroidea extradentata (assembly GCA_003012365.1). Classification (NCBI taxonomy): domain Eukaryota; kingdom Metazoa; phylum Arthropoda; class Insecta; order Phasmatodea; family Phasmatidae; genus Medauroidea; species Medauroidea extradentata. The sequence goes on along the minus strand of PNEQ01052845.1, from coordinate 108,721 downwards.
TGTCGCATGCCACATGACGCATTGTGTTGCCTCAGTTGAAATCAGACTCGCATGTGCGTCACTGCCGCATGCTACATGTTGCCAAAATGTTGCCTCAGTGGAATTGGGCCTTAAGGCATTAAAACAAACTGTTGCAGAATTCTTTTCACCAAAAATCGTGGGCTCTAGTCATAATACACTAGATACTTATCAAAACATTTGGCGAGAATTGCTCTGAAAACACTCAGCTGCAGCGTCCAATGAACATTAAAACCTATATACTGAAGTTGGAACATTTAGAAACAAATAAATGTGTAATTTTTAAAATAAGCAGCAGCTTTATAATTTATCCAATGATTATAGGTAACTTTTCTGTCAGCTTAGTGAGATTTTTTTTAAAGTTACATACTAACTACAGGAATGAACACTGTTCGAATTGAAGTCATATTAAACATAGTGTAGATTATGCAATAAATGTATGTCAGGAGTTCCAAGTTTGCTTAGAGCTGTCACCCTACCCTGTAATCAGAATCTGTTTGAAACTGTGCAAGGAGAATTCTTGTAGCGGCGCGTATCCCCTGGGCCAATATGCGATTTTAATGTTCAGCTAAAATTCCCCAGATTATATAACCCTCCTACCCCTAAAAGTAAATTTTCTCTTGTGAAGTTAATACTAGGAACAGGGATACCAATATAAGGTAATGGAAAATGTGCCGCGAATTTTTACTCCCATCGCACAAAAAAAAAAAAAAAACTTTAATGGTCACAAAGATGTGAAAAAAGTTTTCTAGTAACCTAAGGTAAACTAAACTAACACGTTTATACTTTCTACTTTAATCTCGAGTGGGAGGAGAGCAGTAAAAATACACTAGTAATTTTACTTGTTCTTTTTGTCACTCTTGAATCATGGAGTAAAATTTGTTTCGGGTATTTTTACTGGAGAGGTGCAAATTCTTGGACTGAAAATTGTTGGTCACTGCTGTTGTCATCATGTAGTCACCATAAGTTTATTGTTACTATAAAAAAACTTCAATAGCATTTAGTAATAGGTACTGTATTACGATATGTATATTTGAATCAAGGTTATGCTTTTAATAGACGACATTGCCAACGTGAATTAATGTTTTTGCATATTGTAAAACGGGGTGAATAGGATCACCGTGGAGTAAATTGGATCAATATTTGATACAAATTTCTTGCTTATATCTTTTCGTTTTAAAAAATAAGTTCCAATAAAACTACTTGTAAACAGTGTTAACTTGTCTATTAAGAAAAAGGTTTCCAAAGCTCATTTTGTCCTCAAAATTTTGTTCTAAATCTTTTCAGCCTATTGACCCCATTTTACGGTATTTTGCAAGACGGTTTCGTTCCAGCTACCTCTTATTACGGATTTTTTTGCCCCCTGTAAACTTCGATGGACGTCCAATTGACATTTTTAGTTATCTAAATGGTCACATGACTAAAAGGCGAATCCAGGATTATCTCCTTGAGGAGGCACGAATTGAAATTGATGTGTTCGAAATGTATACCGTTGCCGTAAATCATGGAGGGGGAGGGGGTCTGGTCTGAGGGTCCTCTGCCAGGAAAATTGGGCTTTTATGGTGTAAATTGGTGCCTTTTAAGCATTTTCTGACCTAAACATTTAATGCACGGCTGTTTAACAAGTTTTGTATTAATTTATTAATTACTATATCGTCTTTCGGATTGTGACCATAGTCACGTTTTAACTGAGGTTCGTTTACGGAGTAACGTATAGTTCTTGTCGAAACCAATCGTTTGCAAATTGCAAGCAAGTAAAAGATTCTAAATGGAGGCAATGTAACAATTTATGAATTCACTTGTCTAACGTGTACAGTACTCACTTTTATAGCATACAAAACACTGCTAAATATCTGTAATTACGAAATGGAATCTATTTATAAACAGACTATTGGGAATAAAACCCAATGCATTTTAAAGGGACCTTTACTTAGTCACGTGACCCGATATAGTTTTTTTATGCAAAGTATGATAGTTTTGTGTTTGGCTTTGTTTACAAGGAACCTTATTAAATAGGTAGTAAGCATTCAACGTTGTTCCATTTAAACTGCCGGCACTATTAATTTTCTAATTGCCATTATTTTACTATAATATGGCTCTGTTTGTGATATTCAAGCCTGGTAACTACTAAATAATTAACTGACAATTGGAACATATGTCCCAGAGGCGTCAATAATGCTAACTTAAGCACATAAAACTGAAGTTTGATTATTAAAGTATCTAATTAATACACGCTGAATTAATAAAAAAGATGCAACAAGGTCACTGTTGCGCAAAACAAAATCTCCCCCCCCCCTAGAAAAACCTGAAATGACGCCCCTGATATGTAACATTGTTTAATTGACGTAAATTAATTACTTACTGGGATGTTGGTTATTTGGAACATCTAAATTTCCGCTGTATAATTTTACAAGACAGTAATGTGATTGTAATGTAGTAAAGAACGCGCTTCTGATTGTAATGTATGCACAATACAAACAATATTATCTTGCACGTTTAGAAGATGGTGATGCCTCTTTAGTTTCTGGTTACTTGTTCATGTTCCAAATAGTTAACGTAACTCGAATTAGTAAACTTAAATTATTACATATTTATTGAGGATATTCCATTTAGCCTATCTAAAATACTAATTCATGAATTATTAACTAAAACCTGACTGTTTTCCGTTCGGAACTGTTAGTATACATACTGAATATTCACGTGCGTGTATTGGCTTAGGTAGTGCTGCACTCTACAACGTGGCAGGCGAAACAAATTCTCACTTGTTACTTGTGCTGCGCTCTGGCGTGAGTTATCTAAATTATGTTCCTCTTCCTTGAAGCTGCTCGTTTGGTGTCACTAGAGGGCCGTCATGCGGCTTCAAAAATAACGAGTGCCAAAACAGGTCGTTGCTGACTGGTCTACCTGCAACAAGCAATGAGAATTTTCATGTTTGTAGTTTTTTTCCTATTTACATATTTTAAAAGCCTGTCTTCATTTAGTTGTTTCTTATTAACAGAAGTCCTTGAGTGACGCTTATGTATACGGTGTTTATTTCGCACTTTACACACAGTACGGTTGAAAAATGCTGTAAGAATTTTTAAAAAGGCTGTTAATTGTATACTTTTTTTGCACTACACATATGTATTAATTTATTCCACGACGTTGAATTAATTATACCATGAAATTATTATGTTTCAAATAAATTAAACGATAATAATACAGTATAAAACATTTTGTATAATTTTTTTTTATAATTGTCATAACAGGAAGGCGAGACTATGGAAACCCAAATATTTTCACTGTTGGTTACATTTGCCTTATATAGCATATACTACTATATTATTAAAATTAAGACCATGTATTAAAGTGGTCTGCAAGAAAATAACATTCACGCTGAACATTGCCGTAATAATAAAAATTAACGACCCAGACCCAAATTATCTCAGGTTTATGTTTGTGCCCTATAGCTACACACATTTTGATGTTAGTTTGTATGAACTTCTATTTAAAGTTTTTTTTTTATCCTTTATCTTTGTTTCCTCATAATAGCCTCAGCTGTGCATCACAACCAAACATAACTTTGATAAACTCCTTAAAGATGGAAACAAATTTATTAGTTAATTCATGTTTTGTACATTGTGTGACATTGATAATTATGTATCACATACAATAGTGACATGGAGCATGTTATAAAGCAATAACATACGTCACTTATAAAATTACTAACAAGATAAATATGATAATAAAGTTTATTAATTTTGAAATGTTGAGTACACATTACGCATTAAATTACGCTTATGTTAAAACAATATTTAGTTATGAAATTTTCACAGTGTTTAATACTATTTAAAGTTTTGACATAACAGAGTTGTAATAATATTTTTTTGTTTGTATTTATTACCGGAGTAATTAAAATACTCTTCAGTATATTAATATGTTTTCAGATGTAATCAATAGTATACTTATTTTTAATGGTATGAAATTTTCCATACCTTTAAAGGGCAATTAATTGTATATGTTTTACACAAAAATTAAAATCCTTTTTGAATCTTTGCGAGGAGGTTTTGTAGTGTCTATCAATTTCTAGCGTGCCTTTTACTGCAGGTATGGAAGCTTTCCAAGTTATTTGCGGTGTGGGATATGGACATGATAATTATATTACTCTGAAAGTAGACTTTAGTATTACTTTTTATTTTCATATTACTTCAGTAAATTGTGATAGCTATTTGGAGTGCTACTGTTAACATTAGGTAAATGTTGGACACTATACAAGTTAAAAGTTCAGGGGAATGGATATATGAGGTTCATTTTACGGCTAAGAATATAGACTGACATTTTGTTAAACATGCGCTACACATACAAATTAAGTTCCTAGAGAACTGTCAAAATTAACTGAAACTACGTGAGACCTATACCAATAACAAAAAGAACGTGTCAGCCAAAGGATTCCACTTGAGACATAGTTTTTTAAAGGTTTGCGGAGAAAAACTGTCAAATACAAGCGAATGTCCACAGTTCATTTTAAAAATCCAATGTTGTTTCGAACACGTTATTTGAAAGTTTTTCCTTTTGGGTAATTTTAAATTCTTTGTCTCAATTCCCTCAGAGAAGTGGTTCAGCTATGGCTTACAATTAAACAAGACATCATTGATCAGTAGGATAATTATTTTAAAATTTTGTAAGTTGTGTGTGTTGTTCAGCAGAATGCCCTAGTTTTGTGTGTAGGCCTACATTAAAGAGCATATATGCAATTCAGTCATTTTTACAGTTAATTGAATTGTGGGGCATACGTATGATACCGAAATACTAGTACACATATTTATCATTATTGTTAATTTTAACTTATATTTAACATTTATTACTTTTTTGTGTGTGGGAAACTGAAACATTGTTTTAAATATACGCAATGTCCAGTATTATTACCATCACTCATAGTTTCATATGTCGAAATTAATAGTTCCGTTTAAGTACACATTGGTACGAAAGAGTAAATTAACGAGCGTTTTCGCATTTATTCACACACACGCAGTTCACACTCTTTGATCATTTCACTGACACCACGTTCAATTCACGTATCTCTTCAAAGAAATAATCTGCCGCAGTAATTCACTCACGGGGCTTTCACACTTCTATGGCATTTTAATAAAGATAATATTCGCAGGTGGTCCAGTAATATTGCTGTAAAGAGTAATGGTAAAAAAGTATTTTAACGATAGGTTGGCTGTCTATAATACACATAACACATGTCTCTTCCTTAGTTGGATATATATATAATGTGTATATATATAATGTGTGTGTACCATGTCTACACGCCAAAAAAATTATTTAGCAATCCAGTGTAGTTGTACATTTTCGGTTTTAAGATTGTTTTATTTCGACCTTGGATGACATTAGAATAAGATAAGTGTGATCATTATACTTTTGAACTTAAGCTGCAGTTTTTCCTACAAAGTTTTGATGACTTTTTGAACGGAAGTTTGTTTATGTGGTAAATTTAACGCAGAAAATGTTAGGTTACCGACCACCTCATTTTATTAAGCATTTGGTCGTGTAGAAAGATCATAACAAAATTTTCTCATAATTTAAATTGCATATTGCTCAGTTTTCTTTTGTGTATGCTTATTCAATAAATCTGATTTGTGGATGTAAAATGTTTAGGTTTTTCACATGCTTGTTAATGTTGTTGAAAACTGAAATATAATTTCGACATATCTTTGGTATTCTGTAATACTCTCTATTATACATTACCTTTTTCACAAACCATTACTTCTAGCCAAGTTGATTGCCACACTAAAAATTACACTTCAGTGGCGTCAGAAATTATCACTCAGTTATAAATTTATTTTATTAAATTGGTGTGTCACATTTGTCGTTAAGATCTGATGAACCTGTGAATAGTTGTACGTCCGTTAATTTAGGAATAATTAATTTTCCTATATTAATTCCATCCTCAGGCATTTTTACTACAGATATGACTGTATTTTCGCTCCTTGTTTAAAATATGTTACGTTTCTTTTGTTGCAGGAAAAGCATTTGACATCACTTACATCCGTTTATGGTTCTACTCTCCACGACCAGAGAGCTTCGCTATTTACAAACGTACAACAGAAGATGGACCCTGGATTCCCTATCAGTTCTACAGGTGAGTGAAAGCAATAACTTCCTCTTGGAGCATGGCTTCAGTGACTATTGCACTGTAGGTGGTGTTGGTGAATTCCTCCAAAATCATGACAGCTCCCAAATCAGTCAAGCAGAGAAAGAGGAAGACAGTACTAACGTGGATATCAAGTTTAGAGAAAGAGCCGAGCCTCCTCTCCTCAACACTTCACATTATATTTTAGAAAACCAGGTGTTCGAAGATCACACAGAAAATAAAAATAAATATCTCCTTTAACTTTATAAGATGAGTTAGGTCTGGTAAAGAGAATTTTAACAAGAGTTCGGAAAAAAAATTTTAATTCTTGTGTTGGAACAACAAAACAATAAAAATCTTAGCACATTGACATTGAATATTTTATGTATGTAGACATCTGATGGAAATTAAATAGCAAAATGGCGTAAGAAAAACATTAAACTAAGGGATCCCCAATTATTACCTTAATAAAATTATGTTTTTTAATTTTATATTTTAACAAAGTTTCTTCTAGTCGAAACCAAAACTTTGAGATATATAAGATAATAAACTTCGTACTAGTGCTGTATGCACATCAATTAGCTGGAACGAGAAGACAATAGTAAATAGGCTGGACTTTCCCGGCTATCCTGCATGGGGATACATCTATACCGATGACGGTACAGCAGAGGGACTTGTGTGGTGGGAACCGCTATATTAAAAATAACCAGAACAAGAAAGAATGAACTCGCCATAGTCGGAAATCAAGTTGGATTACGACGTATTAGAACGATAAAAAACTAAATAGGTTGGCCGATGTTTACGCCATTATAGTGTGTCTCACATAACGATTCCATTTTTGACAGTTATGAAGACTAACATGTGTACAAATTTCTACATAAAAATACTTTTCATTTTGGTGTAATACACTGCTTGTTACATAGCAACAACTGTAACAAATAATGTGAACACAACTGTCAAAAATTGAATTTATTACATATGACGGACTATAATATGTATAAGATACAAAAATGTATAGAGAAAGTCGTATCTAGAGGATGTAAATCGGCATAGAGTCGTACTTACTTGATGCTACCAATTAGTAGGCCTATTACATTTCAGTTAGTATTGCGACAGTACAGGACAGTATCATCCAACATAAAGTTCTAAAACACACATGTGTTTTTAATAAACAAAGCATATTACGACAGTTTTAAATTTACAAACAGAATTTTTTATGTCTTAATTTAATGACAAACATGATCGGATCATGTTTAATTAAAGTTAGTCACAAAGTTTTACACAAAAATTGTTCCATAATAATATAGTACTGTATCAACTGCACCTTGTTAACTGCCTAAAAAGTTTTTATAAAAAAAAAGGAATTAAATTTCTGTTATTACAATATCATGGATGATGGATAAGATAAATAGTACTGGGGTAGGAGTAACTTTGCCAAAATAAATATCTAGTTGCCACTAAGAATAAACGAACTAGACAAGTTAAAACAAAGCAAAAAATATGAGCATATGCCAACAAACGATACACTACTGGACCAAGGCGTAAACATTGTGAAAGCATAGTAACCATCAGCGCCAAGTTAAGATCACATCCGTCTGTCTGTAACATACGTTCCTATAACATTCATCCAATTGTTATGAGTTGTGCGTGCACCTGCGAAGGTTTCTGGCTGCACAAACACACACACGCACAAACACACACATGCACACACGCACACACACACACACACACACACACACACACACACACACACACACACACACACACACACACACACACACACGCACACGCACACACACACACACACACACACACACACACACACACACACACACACGCACGCCGCGCGCGCTCGCTCGCAGAGATGCACATGCACATAGACGCACACGTGCACATTCAGAATTTCAAAAAGAAAAAATATTTTCCGAATACGTTGTTAAGGAAATTAAAAAAAAAAATTACCATATTCACACTTTTAAGTGTCAAAAAGATTTTAACAAAAAATATTTTTTTTTTTTTTTTTACTTTTTTATGTTTGGATTTTTTTTATTAGAACTATGAATACATATTTTTTTTTCCGAATTACTTAAGATAACTGGGAATACTTAGATTTAACTTTTGCACGACTCAGATAAGCAGTAAATTGAAAACCACATAAACGAAGTACTAGCGTAGCACCGCACGTATTTTCTCAGTGTGATACATTCATTTAACGTTACAGTGCCGGAATCTATGTTAATCGACATTATAAAATTACGGTGTTATAAATAGGCAACCTTAAATGCATCGCATTAAAACTGTTTTCTAGTATAACTCTTCTTTGTGTTATAAATATTTATGTTTGAATTTTTGCAAATCTAAATTAAAGATGGTTAATTAATTAATTACTTTGGAGCTGCCTATCCCAGAGATCTGATGAGAGCAAGGATAGGGCATTTACATGTTATATTGAGTAGGAGGGGGGGGGGCGCAGTCGACTGTCAAACCTACAATTTATATGCCAACATTGGCTTTTTTGGCCCTTTCTGTGCGGCTACAATGCTTTATAATCTTTAAGACGGGTTTTTTTTAACATTCTCAAAACTATGAACAATTAAGTACATGCATTAAAAAAATTTCTCATGTATTTATTTCCTTTTAGAAAAAATATTTCTGTAACAATATTTTTGTATTCTGAAAGTAGAAAATGATTTTCGTCTGAAAGCGGTATCTTGGAAAATGTGACTGACTACCATCGAATGTAATTTAGCAAGTATTGCCCTATCCTTGCCTACGGCAGAGCTTCCAAGTAGGCGTTTAACTTAAGGGGTATGGAAAGGTAGGATGTCGAGCGGATGACTGGAACACTCAATCGTCAATAAAATCTGAACTACTCATCAAATTTCGATGATATTTTTTGCCGAGTAGATATTTTATCAGCTGACGGTTATATATATATAAAATTATGAGGTAGTATGCTTTACTTTCGAGTAAAAAATTAAAAACGGTTTTTAGAAAAATAAGGGCTTGAAACCACAAAATCTACAAAAATGGGAAACTGTAATTTTTATAATTTTTAATACGATAATGTCTGGACCTCTATAATAACAGAATTTCAAAAATATTCGCGTTTTCAAATGAAAATAATTTTACTATCCGAAAATCTCTGCGTGATAGGTTTACGGATGTTAAAATTATTTTCATATGAAAACGCGAATATTTTTGAAATTCTGTTATTATAGAGGTCCAGACATTATCGTATTAAAAATTATAAACATTACAGTTTCCCATTTTTGTAGATTTTGTGGTTTCAAGCCCTTATTTTTCTAAAAACCGTTTTTAATTTTTTACTCGACAGTAAAGCATACTACCTCATAATGTTATATATATATATATATATATATATATATATATATATATATATATATAAACGTCAGCTGATAAAATATCTACTCGGCAAAAAATCTCATCGAAATTTGATGAGTAATTAAGATGTTATTGACGATTGAGTGTTCCAGTCACCCGCTCGACATCCTACCTTTCCATACCCCTTAACGCCCTACGAAAATGTTCTATTGTGCGTTAATAAACAAACGTTCAGGCTTAAAAAAAAAATGAAGTTCGCATTTATAATAGGCTTGTGATGTTACGCAACTCCTAGAACGATTCCAGTCGTACGGTTTGTTTTAATTGCTTGTTAGTTCTATTGACCCCATCCTCCAATCATCAACTTCATCTTCGGTCCTTCCGTATGAACTCAAGTCACTCCGCTGTGACGTAACAATCACCATTAGTGATATCTCGTGGGAAGTACTATAATTTTGTAATACGTTTTCTTGTACACGATTCTCCTTTTTCAGAAATGTGTATTTAAATTATACAGTTGTGAAAATATCTGTTGCGATAAGCATGTTTGTAAATTAGCCATTTAGTTATAGAAGATACATTTATTGATCGAACATGTTGAAGCGGCATCTTAAGGTGGCGTCTGCCCAGGCTGCAGGGCGGTGTGGAGATGTTCGGCCGTTACAAGATTATTCGAAAACATATCAACGCGTATGAGTAACATCTACTTAGGAATAGCATTCAAAGAACGTTACACGTGCGTATACCCATTTTAGGTCCACTACTACTCATTAAAGAATATATTCTCGCTGCAAAAAAAAAATTCTGTCCTTTTTAGGTAAGAAAATGTAGGGTCACTACTTAATGTCTCATAGAGGTGAGTTGTCAGCGAGAAGACTGCGCTCCAGTTCAATCAGTTGTGCCTAGAGGTTAGTGGAAGGCGTCATGCCCGTGCTGTGTCGCCCTTATCGCTTCCGCACGCCTAGCCCTCGAACGCGCAAAATACCTTCACCCATCCACGTAAAATATAAGCGTGATTCGCGAGGAATTGCCGTTACGCTCAGGGTTTGTCAGTAACATCACTTGTAACAATAATTGCCATGCACTTTCGAAGAGAAGTTCAAGACATTTGAATCACGGCGAATAAAATGATGAACTTTACATATTTACATTGATGTATTATCAGATCGTATTGCATCACGGTAGTGTCTAACAAGCTTATAACATATACTCAAAAATGTTTCCGTGTACGTCCACACACTTGGCCGCACTCTCACGAACCGCCTGTTTGTCTTGGATTTATGTAGCGGCTGTCATTTAAAAAATTAAAAATATTTTAATCTTCACCCTTTTACATGATAGGCTACACCTCCCCCAAAATATTTCGTGTAGTGACAGCCGGTAGGTTTAAAATTCTGTACGTTCAAATCATTCTTCAGAGGTTAAGTTGTATTGTTTTTCATGCATTTATTCGAGTTAAAAAGTGGTTATTAGGGACCCTGGTTTTTCGCGAAAAGAATGTTGCCCCACTTTGTTTCAGTGTCTTACGTGCACATCTGCAGTTCTGCTACGTGGTCAGTGATTGGATATTTTAACTCTCACGAGCCTTGATATTCTATGGGCAAATTACAGCCGTGAGGTGTTGCAGAGACTTTATTGTAATTGGCTCAGACAAATGATGTACGGCTCTTCATATAGACACGCTGCCAATAACCATGAAGTAGAGTTGCAGATGTGTACGTAAGGCACTGAAACAAAGTGGGGCAAAATTCTATTCGCGAAAAACCAGAGTCCCTAGTGATTATTTTATAAGTCTCATTCAGCTTTGATTAGAAGCCAGTGGTTAATATCCTGCTTGTGCCTGCGTTGAAAACCCGAAGGCTGGTCCACCTCTGTGCGTACAGAGGCATTTTTATTGTGCTTCATTCCGTGGCTTAGGTTTTTCTCAATATTCCTCGTAAGTTCATTTTTCGAAGTAGCTGTAAGAATATCTCATGCTCTGTGTACTTTTGTTCTAGCGCACTGATGTTCGCACGTGGAATTTTTTAGTTTGATATGCGCAGTTACAACTTCGGAGTTAAAACAAAATTAAATCCAGTAGAAACTAAAAATGTTAAATATCTAACGTCTTTGAGAGAGACAGTGTAACTATCACGGAAATGGTTTGTGTTATCTTAGTCGTAAAAACGTTAGACTATAGTTTTATTTAGCACATAATGATTGGTTGAATGGTTTCTGGTACGCCTTAGTTTACTGCGGACCGATCGCATATATGTACTGGTGCAACAGCAGATTTATAATTGGGGCAGTGAATTCACGTATACACGACAGCTTGTAGCAGGAGCAAACCTGAAAATCTGATCATACGTTGAAACCCAGCAAGAAGTCGAGATTTCCCGAGATACATCTCGGCCATTGATACTGGTTTGCAGCCTACGCCATGTTTGCCAACTTCAAAGTCGAGGTATATGTTTCACGGCGTTGCTTTGTCAAATACGTAAAACCGCGTTATCCCTCATTACAAATATTATTAATTTCATTTTACACTTAGTTAATATTTTGGTAATTGGTCACATTGTCAGGAGATCAAGACAAGATTGAAGTAAGTCACCTTTATACAACACTATAAGGACACCAGCACCAACTTGTATCTCGGTATCTCAATCTGTATTCACACTCTCTGCCGTCCTATTGGTCCACATATTGGACATTTCCACTGTATTGTACAGCGTTCGTTATTAGTTCAGCCAAAAGCACCACGTTCTTATTTTATTGGTCCACTACCAGCCAATGAAGAGCCTAGATGACTATTTCCTTGTCAAACATTCTGAACTTACAGAACATGTACACTTTGACATTGTATCGATAAATAAATAAATAAATAAATATATATATATGTACACACACGCATATATATTAATTTACAACAATTATTGTTCCACGCGGCTGTTAAGGTTTTGAATGATACTGGTAAGCAGTAGCGAGATAACGATACTATATCATTACAAATTTTACTTCCGGTCCAGAGGCATTTGAATCAACGTTGTCCCCGCTGAGTACTCGAAGTCTTCAATGTGTTTTAAACTAAGCAACGAGAGCGGAAGAACTGATATTTCAAATGTAACTATTCATTTAAACATATTTTACCAAGCAATAATATTTTTATATACTTAATTTACCATGTTTCAATATTTTTCCAAGTACATGTAGATATCAAGTACATAACATATATTTCCCGTAAGTTTGCCCAAGAATTAGTTCTGGTAGCTAACGACATAAACTGATTTCTTCACTGTTACCTTCCTATGCTGTGTTCGGTTGTAAAGGTAAAATTTTGTGAGGTTTTTATATATATTTTGTAATGTCGGAAATACAACAGAAAACAGTAGCTCGCGCGTTATGTTACTACCCTTCGACTTGTAGAACGTAAGTCTCGTTTAGATATTTCTTTAGTATTGTGAACACTATGACTTATAAAGCCATGCATCATATTTTGCAAACCAGGTTAACCTTGGGTAATAATCTATGCATGTAGCATGTGTGGTAGTTCTTACGACAAAGTGATAGTCCCTTTGCTTCTTGGACTTTTAGTAACACGTCGTATGAATTTCATACTGGTTTTCTCAAACAATTTGCTAAATGTGGTTTCTTGAAATAAGTTATGTATATGTTTTATGCCAGGCAGTCAGCAAAATTTACTAACGTTCTACATGTTATTGTGAAGTTTCGGTTTCGGTCCGGGTGCTATTGAACTGCTTGACGCCGTGACTGGTAGGCAACCGAACACGTGGTTCGGTACTGCGGATTGCGGTGCCGCGGGTGGAAGGCGCTTCAAAACTTAACTACTGGACATAGTAGAAAATAAAATAGGAGTAAATTACTGTTACAAGTATTATTTACACTCTTATTTCACTTTTATATTTAAATCGCTTGTTTTTTGTGCTTTCTCAGTTCTTAAACGTTCGTGATGTTTCAGATGTAATCATCTCCATAAAATGTCACAAAATCGTGCTAATACGCAACATTAATTCGCACTCTTAAATGTAATTTTCAGTTATTACAACATGGCAGAATACCTTACATTGCTATATGGCTTTCCCACGTTAAGCAAATTTAAATCTTGCCATTGCGTGCCATAAGAGGCTTATGTACGGGATGTAATGTTCCGCGTTTGATGCGCTGCGGCAGGCGAGCAATGAGGTTCACCTTGCCACGCTCGACAGTAACTGCTTCGTTTTTATTAATGGCGGACCAAACAGGAGTGCAGTGCTTTATTTTACACTTTTTTCTATGGTTCTGTAAGAGACCCTACATTTGTATTTGTGGAAAGTTTCGAGTCAAGTCCAACTCATGTTGCTAGCGTTGTGTTTTACGAATCCAGGCTGTATTTTTCTTCTTACAGTAGTATAAAAAAGCCGTTTTTTGTAATGTTGAGGGGCCCTAAAATCATGTTTCTAATAAGCGCGCTGAAGTTTTAAAAAAAATATATAATCATAGTTTCAAGTGAGTGTGTGTTATTTCCGTAGACTAACGTTTTGCGAATAGCGGTTTCGCGTAGAAAAGAATAAACGTGGCACGTTACAACACCATTCATGCGCCGCGTGCATAATCCTCTTAAGAATAAAATAATTTGAGTGTTTCAGTATTTTATATACAGCCTACTAAAAGTACGCAACGATATCTGGATTATACTTTGATACTTGACACGGTTCATGTTTCTGCATGCTTAATTCGACGCTAGGAAATGAAAATTGTTCTTTGACCATTTTTGGACGGTGTTAGTCGATATAGTAAATTAGAAGTGTTCAATAAATACACGAAAAAAATTAAACATAACCTGCTACTATAATACCAGGGAGGTAATTTTTTCAGCGAACTGACAGATGTTATTACTCGTCAAACTATTTTAGATCGCCGTTGGGTGACTCCTACGTACAATGGTATATAAACAATTATAAAAGTTTAACATATGCACGTGTTCTTGGAAGAAACTATATTTTAAATGACCTTATTTAATCCTTTAAGTATTATTTTCAATGACACCATGCCTTCATGTCTTACAAATATTGAACCTTTCTAACATTTCTATAACTAAAGGTGGTGGTGTATAGCGAGAAACCTAGACTGTTTGGTAGGTTTCAACATACGTTTAACATGCCGTAAGATTTGTTTATGCTACTAGTTGTCGCCTGTACGTGAAACTGCTAATATTTTTGCCCCACTTTGTTTCAGTGTCGTACATGCACACCTGCAGCTCAACTTCATGATTATGAGCAGAGTGTTTTTGTGCAGAGTTGTTATTCATTTGACTGTGCCAATCAGTACATGGATAACTGTGACACAACACGTCTGTGATTTGCGGGTTTAACTTACAGACGTTGTATGTTAAGGTATCCAATCACTAACCACAAAGTACAGATGCAGGTGCGCACGTAAGGCACTGAAACAAAGTGATGCAATAATGTTTTCGCGAAAACTACCGGGGCTCTACGTATCGGGCAATTATAATCAAAATTTGTATGTGGCAAGAACCTGCAGCGTTAGGGGCCGCGGTGGCATAATGACCATTCGCCTCCCACCAAGGCGATCCGAGTTGGATTCCGGACGGGGTCGGTCCCCGGATTTCCGCATGTGGGAATCGTGCCGGACGATGCCACTGGTGGTTTTCTCGGGGATCTCCCGTTTCCCCCGTCCTTTCATTCCGGTTATGCTCCATACTCACCTCATGTCACCCGTTAGCTGCGCTGACCAAAATCTCTCACTCACTCACTCACCTGCAGCGTTTTCATTAGTATGTTTGCCCAAGAAATTTTCGCGATAAATTACCGGTATTGTATATAATTGTGACACATCTGAAACCCTACACCAATTTTGCTATGAAGTTTTCCCGGGTTTGGCGCAAAAAATAAAGTAAAAACTAAAAAACGGTTTGCTATTACGACACGAAAAACGAAGGCCAACGCTGATGACCAAAACATTTATGTTTCCCTGGAAATTGCTTTTATTAAATTTTTACACATTATGTGGAATTTTGTAACTTTTCATTTTCGGTCCTCAAATTTTAAACAGTTTTTATCTGCTTATTTTTAAAAAAAAATTCCGAGTCGAATCCGAGAAAAAAGCAAATAACAGTTTGTGAATTGCATTAAATGTTTTATATGTTTTTGGAAATTTTGTATTCATTTTCGGTGAGCATTTGCTGTCTTAAAAAGCCTGTTTTTTTAGCTATGTCATTTTTAAATATTTAACTGACGATTTCCGGGAAAACTTATATGCTATATTGGCTGAATTCAGATGAATTTTGTACACATAATGAGATTTCTGATATTTGATTTTATGATTTAGCATACAGTTTTTTTAGGTGTTATCTTTTGTTCCGTTTCTCGGGACAAATCCGGAGAAAAAGCTTTATCAATTAGGTGGATTTTAGACGTGTTATAGGAAATTTTACGTTTATCAAGTTCGCCTTAAAATTAACAGTGTGAAATGCATAGTTTTGAATTTTTTTTTATTTTGAACATTTTTTTCCCTGGGACGATTTCAGAGAAAATTAATATAACATATTATTTCATTTGTGTGAAGTAAGGTAATGCTAAAACATTTTTGTAATTGTTTTTAAACTTTCGTGCTGCATATTTAGTTATTAGGCGCACAGGTTTTATTATTATTATTATTATTTTTTTTTTTTTACAATTTTCCAAGTCAAATCCAGAATAATAACCGAATTATATATTTTTCTCCATCGCGGATTTAAAGATAATTTCAAAATACGGTGTAATCTATGCTCTATATTTCTATTACTTACACACCAAGTCCTGGAAAGAAATAAACTTGCTGAAAGGAAACCCATAACTAGAGCTGCAAAAGTGTTCATTTAACCATGACTAGGAGATAAACGTTAGTACATATGTGCATTAACACCAACGTAAATTCATACGTATATAATTGCACACACGAAGATATATAAACCGAGAAATATATATTTTACATGATATTACATGCATACACACAGTACAAACCAACATGTTCCAGCCACACCAAAGCTCGTCAAGAACCTTCACCGGATATCTTCGTCAATAGGTTACAATGTTTACTTGGTTGTGTGTCATGGAGTGTGTGTGACGGTGTGTGGGTATGTTGTGTGGTTTCAGCGCGACGTGCCGCGACACATACGGCTTGCCAGACTCCAGTTCGACGCGGAAAGGCCCTGAAGAGACGCGGGCCCTGTGCACCGCCGAGTACTCTGACATCTCGCCTCTGACAGGCGGCAACGTCGCCTTCTCCACCCTCGAGGGCCGGCCCTCCGCCTACAACTTCGACAGTAGTCCGGAGCTACAGGTGAGCTGAGGTCCGCCCTCTCTGCTGGCGTTCCAGAGTTGAGTTCTCTTTGGCCATAGATAATAGTGTGAGGCATACAGCACAATCCATATTCTGAGGCGGATGTTCATGTGAGCCAAGGTCCACCCTCTCTGCTGGCGTACCGGACACGGGTGTAAGAATAGTCGAGAGTGTTTGTTGTGATGTAGACGAAGCCGCGTTTTTGGGCGCCACATTATGTCGTTGAGGCATTTTGAGGTTATGAACGTGTTATTTATTCACCTTTAAATAATAGAAATAATCCAGATGGTAATGCAAATAATCTTTGTAACTAATAACGTTGATAAAATACCGATTGACTCTTGGACTAGGGGCTTGATTATGAACTTATCACATTGCGATAGGTTAATGGACACAAAGTCGCCGTGATGTAGCGCCCGAAACGGCGGCTTCACATATCTCCATACATTTCTATAGGCATGGCCACCCTTTAGTTTCAGAGACATAGGCCATGTCCACATTTATTAGTTCCCAGTAGAATGCAATTGTCAGTTCAAACTTTTCCTACGTGTGAAAAATCCGGTGCCGAACCCGCCGACCAACGCGGTCCCCGATTAAGGCGAATATGTTTGTAAATATATTTTAACTTTACCACGAGAAAAAAATTATTTGTTTATTTCATCAGTTGCTGAAACCTTTAATTGCGTAGAGACGTTTTGGTTTGGCTGCTTGGATGAATTAAACCGCGATTGCTCATAAGTTGTTGAGTACTTCTGAAACTAAGGTGTCTGTACCGAATATAGCCCAATAGTCGCCATTGTGTGGTAATGTCGAGACCGATGTGGGATCGATGTACGCTAGTCTGCAGTACGAACTTACATCATCCATAAATATCTGTCTTACATCATCCATGTGTTATATTAGCAATATAATTAATGACTTAGGCAAACATGATTTGTGAAACTTAAGGGGGCCAAATTCGGTACAGGTATTTTGCTTTAGCATGTAGTGTATGTGATAATAGAACGTATATTGACGTGTGTTGTGTCGTAGGAATGGGTGACGGCCACAGACCTGCGCATCACCCTGGACCGCCTCAACACCTTCGGCGACGAAGTGTTCATGGATCCTCAGGTTCTCCGCTCGTACTTCTACGCCATCTCGGACTTCGCCGTCGGCGCGAGGTGAGTTGCCCCAACCATAGACGTCGACAGAATTTTCGCACCTCTATGCAAGTAAACCCTCAGGGACCCATACCATCTCAAATACCATTACCTCTTCCTCTTTTTTTTAAATGTACATTTTCATTGTGTCGAATTATGCTTATCGTAAAACACTACTAAAAAGTACACTACCGATTATCTGTGTTAATTAACGTCGGGTAACATACGGATTATTGGGAAACATGTTCGAAAACAGAATAGGCCCTACTTGCCTTATAAAAATGTGTGTGTGTGTGTATATATATATATATATATATATATATATATATATATATATATATATATATATATATATATATATACACATATGATTTTTTAAAATAGTTCATTCATGCTCCTTAACACGTATGGTTTCGCCTACAAATACCGTCTTTTTTCATCTATAGCGCGCCATTTTTCCTAAAATAAAGTGAAATATGTCGGGGGTGCACGGTAAATGCAAGAAAAAGGGATTTTGAAATCTCGTTTTTCCGTTCTTGCGCGCTAGAGTTAAAGATATTATGTTCCAAAAAGGTGTTATTTTTTACGAAAAAAAAAAATGGTTTTAAAATTGTAAATACGCTTAACGCTGTACGAATAATCCACAATCCGGTTAATCCATGCACGGATGAACGGGTATTTTTGTGTTCTTGCGTAAAGCTACATACGATTAAATATTTATTTTTTAATTCGACACAGCGGGTCCCTTTTGCTGCCCCAATGCAAATTGACCCATACGCCTTCCCCAGACCCTTACATCCAAGGTGATAGCCTCAGACCTGATTTACGCATACAAAGTGTTGTGCAACACATTCCTCAAACCAGAAAAGTATGGAATAAATTGACGTTGAAAACTTTTATTCATATCTATAGGCTACTCGCTGTAATGTAAGCCCTTTTGATTCCCTGTTTTTTTTTCAGTCAATTTATATTTTTCTGTCCTTTTGTTATCGACGTGATAATACAAGCTATGAAGACAGCGTATAGAATTCGTCGTACTGAAATGTTGACACCACAGATCAAACGAACCGTAAAATGTTGGTTATTATTCTGGACAAAGTGGTTTTCTAAAGCGCTCAAGTTATTGTCAACCGCATAGGATATTGGAAGTTGGTAAATGGAGGGAAAAGGGGGGTATTTTATTTTAGAATAACGTTAATAATTCAACTAGATAATCGAATTTCTTGTGAACGAGTTTTACATGAGAAAATTTCTGCCGCTAGTGGCGTAGGTTTCCAAAACTGGTCAAAATTTTGCTGATGCTTGTGGCTAGAAGGTAAGGTGCAAAACCGACATTGATGAAGAACGATGTTTTCTCCAATAAGCACCAGCATGAATGACCTAACAACACGCGAGGTGGCGCAACAGTAGCACGTTGCACTTGCGTTCGGGATGAACCGGGTTCGATTCCCGATTCCGGCCATCTTGATTCAGGTGTTTCGTGGTTTTTCGAAATAACTCCAAGCGAACGTTGGGATAGTTCCTTCATATAGGCCATGACCGATTCCTCTTCTGGTTTTATCCTTACGTAAAGTCTTATATACTGCCATTGTGGACCTCGCTGTCGACGAATAGACATTTTACTGATAACAGCGCAAAGCTTTTGTCAGTTGTACTTATGATGCATTTCAGTTTAACCTCTTGTGTCGAAATCAAAGGTTCAAAACTTCTGCGTTTCTGTTCATTGATCAGAAACACATCCCCCCTCCCGCCCCCACCCGCGCGAATTGATTGCTTAGTAAAATTTGCAATGATTGTCACTTTACGATATGTTTATTAACTTTCAAATCCCGGTAAAGTTGCAGCGTTGTCAGAAGTATGTAAGCTTCCCAGTCATTTTCATGAGTATCTTGGCTTCCGGTTTGGAATCTGATCTCTAGTGTTGTGTTTAGCCATTTATGCACTCGAATGACCACACTTAAGGACGCCGCCTAGCACGCACTTTAAATACGTTGCAATGCGCGGGGAAACATGTTTTTTTTGCACGTTGTGCCAATGTTCGAAAAGAAAACACACTTCGGGCAAGTACGGAATGTCATTGTCAAAGCCATAGAACTAACCCAGCATTCCTGCTGCTTTCACGATAGTTATTTTCTGTTCCTAAACGAGAGTAGACATCGAAAAACTGTTGCACAGTTTTGCTAAAATTTATTTTTACTATGCGTAGGTTCGGTGAAATATATCTTTCCTAATTACGTAAAATTGTTTACTCTCACTTTGTCCGCGCCAAAAATTATGAGCATGTGACACCATGTTACAGTCGCGATAGTTACCCCAGGGTGTAGCAAGTGTTGCCTAGTCACTAGGCTATTGACACAACTGAAATACTTGGGCGCATTTTACATGTAAACGGCGAGTTCTAGACAAGCATACTTTATTGACTAATTATGATACACTGCTTTACATTATTGAATAAAACATCACTTTTTTTAGACGATTAAAATTTTTTCCTGCAAAAAACAGGGTCCAAATGTTTTTTTTTATGAAGGGAGTGAGCGTATTGTGCACGTAGGCCTACCTTTATTTCATTCCAAATCATGATTGTGTTGATATGTACACCAAATTGTATTCCTCTAACACAAGTACATTTCGTAATATCCTACAAAATATACTTTTCTGAATTCGGCTTTAGGGACTTCTAAGGTCCTTAATATTTGAGATGAAACATGTGTGTTCTGTATCAAATTTCTTCTTTTCACGCCAGCAGTGTACTGGTAAATATTTGGTCACGAGTTTCAGAAACATCCTGTATACAGGTTGTCCAGAAACAATCGCATAATGAGCACATCACGTGAATCCAGGGCTAACTTGGAGAACAAAAAATGTAAGTTGCAACATTTTGCGTACATGATGCGGCAACATTGCACGGAGAAAGACAACTCTTGCTCTTCACGTCCAGGTATTATTTTACGTATGTAACGTCAAGTAAACATAGAATCACTGCTCGGGACTTTAACCTGCGCCCACAATATGCAGGTCAGAACAGTAGTAGTAAAGTAAGTAAGATATCTGTGGAGCGCAAGAAGGGACTAACTACAGTGGTGTATTGCCAGACTTTACAAATAAAATGTTAAGGCATTGTTACCGAGTTTTGAAGTGATTTCCAAAATACTTTTTTATTGCTACCTAATACTCATATCAAA
This sequence comes from Medauroidea extradentata, assembly GCA_003012365.1. Taxonomy (NCBI): domain Eukaryota; kingdom Metazoa; phylum Arthropoda; class Insecta; order Phasmatodea; family Phasmatidae; genus Medauroidea; species Medauroidea extradentata. The sequence continues at coordinate 87,602 of PNEQ01052845.1, read as the reverse complement.
ATTTCGCTCCACTTTTTGACACTTATATGTTATAATTTGTAGCTGAATTTTTTTTGTAGGAATGTACTGAACGGTTTTTAGATTTCTTCACCCAAAGTACCACGTTTTTTGTCGTGAAAATAAGCAAAAATAAAGCAAAACATTTTTTTGCTGACAAATGGTATATTATTTTGAAAAAAACACATCCACAGTATTGTGCATCGTGTGATTGCACATTGACTCGAAATTTTTCAAAGCTTTTGGTTAAAAAATATTTGAGTTATTGTCACCAGTCTGAAAAAAAACTTGGGAACAAGCCCTTAGTGTCCAACATTTTGACACTAACATTTTCGTCTCCATTTTAGCCCAGGAATCACATGGTATGGTTGTTATGATTTAGTTTCTGGACATCCTGTATGTATATGTGTGTGATGACAGGTGCAAGTGCAACGGGCACGCGAGCGAGTGCGTGTCGAGTTCCGGCCTGGACGTGTCTGTGCGGCGTGTGTGCCGCTGCGAACACAACACAGCGGGGCCTGACTGCAACGAGTGCCTGCCCTTCTACAACGACGCCCCCTGGGGCAGGGCGTCCGCCGGCGACGCGCACGAGTGCCGTGGTGAGTACCCTCTTATATACGCACTTCCTCCCTCAGTCTTCTCTGAGTCATCTGCCAGCCCGGCCCCTCTGCTTACAAGCCGCGACCTGTGCAAGTCGTGTCTGAGGCGTAGGCCACGTTGCCAAACATACACGATGACCGCAATGTACCTTAACATCTGCACCTAGAGGTAAGGCTCCCATGTCTCTATTGTTTTTTTACGCTTGGACTACAACACGTTTCAAACACATGTGTGGCAGATTTGTTTGAGAAAGGATTTTCCCACGTTAGCTAATTATTTTTTTCAAAACTAAAAATTGTGCGATTTTGACTAATAAGTCTGTTAAGTAAAATTTCTGTAATAGCTTAATTAACTTAAAACCACAGTATTTATTGTCTCGAAAAAAAAAACCAAACGTATTAAAAAAACATTTTAAAGAAAACTGCCACATGTATTTTAATAACTACTCTCGATTGGGCTTTAAAATAACTATCGTGAAAATTGTTGTTTATATAGTTTTTTTTATACAAATGAGGGTCGCCATATACAAGTCTGTCTGGCATTTTGTTTTCAATGATTTTTGCCAAGAAAGCTAATTTTTTCAAGACCACAAATTTTGTTGATTCGACTAATAATTCAATTAACAGGAATTTTGTTGGTGACATAACCACCAAAACCTATATAATTTGCTATCTTGAAGAAATTATGCAACATGGTAAAACCCATTTCAAACAAAACTGCCAAACAGATTTTTCATATGTGCTCTCACTTTGGCTTTAAAAAATGACTACCGCGAAACTGTATTCAAGCAGGGAAGCATAGCCTAAGGCGGCTGTCTGGTGAAGTGTACGAGACGAAAATCGATGAGGCGCTACGAGAGACGTCGGCCGGCACATGTATTGTGCTATCGTCTCTACGCCCAGAGTTGTAAACGTGTGCACAGTGTTTCCGCCGTAACGATTTACTGTGGGACATAAAGCGGCGACCCTATCATTTTATTGAACGCGTACAATGTACTTGTAGACCTCAATTTCGAACAAATCCGTTACATATATATTGAGAAACAACCGTTTGGTAGAGTAATTTTTAGCCAAGTTTGAGGGCTTTAAAATAATGCTTCCAATGTGCGTGGTGTCTTGAAAGTCGCATTCACAAGTAGTGTGAAGTGTGTTTTCTTTTCGTAGATAAGCATTGTGGACGCAGGTTTGCTGATCTCTGAGAAAAAACTTAACTTCGAACACGTTGCACGCTGTTCGAGCGCCAACCAGGCGGCCGCCTTAAGAGCATTGGTCTAAGTTTCTCGGCTTGCGAAAGAATAGTTTTGTCAAACCTAGATTACAGCCGACGTCGTAAAACTTCTCTGTAAATTTGTTGCAAGTTGATATTGCTGTGTAATGTAATTTTTCGAATCAAACGGTATATTGACTTTAATTAATTCTTCAATTAAATGAAAATTTCATTGGTAAACTAAATAGCTACCATCATGCTTTATTTTGTCTTGTCAAAACCATAGTACGTAACATAAACCAGTTATAAAAAAAGTTACAAAGGGAATTCACGATTTCTGCTCCCATTTATGTTTTAAAACATAATTGTAGTCAAAAAATTTAGAAAATCGGGCCCAACCTCGTAAGACCGCAGTCATATTTACGCTATTTTTTTAAAGGAAGAGGACATCGCAAAATATAGTTTTAATTTGTTGCGTAAGTATTTCAAAAGGAAAACTTTATAATTTGGTTTAAACAATTTTAATTGAATATATGTGAATTATTTGCGATAATTGTTTCCTTTCAGAGTTTAAAAATAGTGTTAAGGACAGACACTATAGGGACCAGTGACCTCAAGAAGAATCGTTAGCAAGACTTCGTTCTGTAAAATTAGTGATTACACGTACATCCGTATCTCCATAAATACGGTTCTGGGAACACGAGATTTTTACAGAAAATATTAAAAAATAGACGGTTTGATATTTGCGTGCTATTGAACTACAACCAACTAGCGTGGTCGAGTCTACCTGTATGCATTTACAATAAATTTCCCTAATGACTGATTTTATATTTTGTTCATTATAACTTACCATGGGTCAGAAGATTTGGCACCGACTTGTATTACCGAATCGGCTGGAAATTTTCGTGTGTATTTGCGTAGATTCGTTATTTTGTAAATACGTTATGTTGATACTTAAATAAAAAGAACAGAAGAAAGAAACTGATAACTGATTCACTGTCAACTTATTTTCTCCATAGATTACATACATGAATCCTTGCTTGTTACATAATTATGCAAAATAACCAAGTATTTTACTGGTCACATATCAAATGTTGACATTTTAGAGCAATGATAATTTAATATATGTGACATTATCAACTATGTTTGCTGTTTATAAAGACAGAGTTCCTATCTCCCAATTTTTTTTTCCTGCTTTAGTGTCCACAGTTTGTAGGAAAGGTGTGCTTCCTGGATTCCACTTAAAGAGTTATGTTTGCTAAGCAGCTTCTCCATTAATCTAACGTGCGCTATAAAAGTATGATAGCAAACACAACTAATTTAAGATATGCCTACTAGTTTTACAATGAATTACATAACGTTTTTTTAAACACAACGTAATATCGATATCGACGAATCGCTACATATTTTCTTCGTGGCTATAAACCGTACAGGTATGTAGATTTTTTAATCTATCGCAAATTTTGTTATGAAAATAAGCGAAATGTGCACAAACACAATCTATAATTTTTTAAAGCTTTTTTAAAAATCATTCTAGTTCTTTGCACACTTGTTTGTATTTAAATGTGCAACTGTAATAGAATGTTTGTCACATAATATGTATGTGACATCTGTTTCTTACTCATACCCCATCACAAATACCTGCCTTGCTGTTTACACATGTTGTTTGGCCGTATTTGTTATACAATCACCAACACAACTTTGCCAGCTGTGTTGCTTTCAAGTAACAGAGCTTTTGTTATAGATGGTGGTATGTATATTAAAATAAATTGGTTGCTTAGGGGCCTACATTATTTAGATTTTAAAAAATTTTGCAGTTCCTTGTAGCATTTATTATTCGATTATACTGGATGATTCTTAAACAGACAGACACCTTTAGGGTGGTGATTCCTGACGACAAAATATGACGAAAACATACAGGTGACTTATGGCCTAAATTTTTTATTGAGGTTACCTCACCCTTAATGTACGAAGTTTGGGAATACTTTTGTGTACGTAAATACGAAACTACATGGTATTAAGGACGAATTTTTCGTATCAAGTTCATGTGGACGAAGCTGTCAGTGTCTTTTTGTGTCTACGAAGCGCTGGGATCGAACCACCGACCCCTGATTCGGCACATGAGCGAGATGACATAGCGATTGCAGAGAACCCTCGAATAAAGTTGCAGGTGTCTATGGTTCTCGTCGAATGTTGGGAAAAATATGATAATTCTTTCTACGACACAGCTAGTTGTATGCCGACATCCCAGGTCACCTCTTTAAATAAAGGTGTAACATATTCTGTGAACATTAATACGGTTCTAAGGTCTGTAGAAAGAACAGTACTTCTAACAACCTTCTGAAACTTACAATGTTATGTTCGTGTCTTTATCGTTGATATACCTATCATCATTATTTATGCTATTTTACAGTTGTCACTCGGTGAATGTGTGATCATTAAGGGGCCCGCCTCGTGGCACATGTGTTTGTGTGAGTGAGGTATGGTGCTAAGGGCGACGTCGTATGTGCTATACAACGGTGCGTCGCCTCTACGCTTAAGGCGTGCAGTCTTCGCGATGAAACAAGTTTCCTATGGTACTTTAAGTGGTGACCCTATTGTTTTATTTACGAAATCACTTTACTAAGTCCAATGCACTACCCTTAAGTGGTTTTCCATGTATTTGGCTAGTATATTTTCCGCTATAGCAGACTGAAAATCCCACTTTTGACTCATTTTGACGTGCCCTAAAAGGGGATTTCTAATACGTGTGTTGTCTTGAAAGTACTTAAGGGCAGTCGTCTGAAGTGTGTGTTCTTTTCGTAGAGAAACGGCGTGAACACACGTGTATTAGTTTCGGTGTAAAACGTTTTCTTCAAACACGTTGCAGTGTGATTTTATGGCAACGAGGCGGGCCTCTGAACATTACATACAGTGGCTAAATGCCAACTGAACGAAAGCACAGAGCACTGCGCCTGTGTGGTAGGCAGACCGCCTTGCATACGTTACACAGGTTGCATAGCGACAAGCGTTTGAAAATACTACATATTGAATTTCAATGAGAACCAATGCCCTGAGAGTGTCACACATAGGAGACCTTTTTAGTTTTTTCTGTCGACCTTTTCTTTCTTAATCAATAAAAAAAATTTTGATTAAAATGCACAGTTACAACTTTTCGAACAATTACAATGATTTTACAAAATGCAAACAAACACTTAACAGCTTTGTCTACATCAACTTTATACGAAAAATTGGACCATATTGTCACGTAGTTTCTTTATTTATGTACACAAAAGCATTCCCAAATCTCTTATTTTAAGGGTGCGTACCTCTGTAAATGATAACTTTAGGCCATAGGTTGTAATATGTATTCGTCGTATTTTGTCGCTAGGAAACACCTCCGGAAAAGTGTCGGTCTAATAAAGAATTACCCTGTATATTTTGACACGACTTAGCTATACGAAGATCAATGACAGGCCTTAAATATTATATCATTGGAATTCCAGTTGTCTCAGTCAAATTCCGTTGTTACGTACATACGAAAGCTAATGGCGGAAACAATGTCGACTGACATGCCGAACATACACGGCAGTGAAATTTCCCTGCAAGGTATCATCATTTATAGCTTCTATTATTATTGTGCATATTTCTGCAGAGCCAAAGCTCAAAATATTAGTGTAGAGTTTGAAATATTGATGCTATAAATAGCTCCTCGGTTATATTGCAAGTCTGTATCGATGAATTAATTTAGTGTATCAGAAATCAATAACTTAAGTGAGTAGAATCCATTGTAAATCAGTAAATAAAAAATTACAATACCTGTATAATTTGTAACCTACACACACACACACACACACACACACACACACACATATATATATATATATATTTTTTTATCATCAGAAAACTAAGAAGCATGATTTATACTTTCTACTTTCATCTGATTTGTTATAGGTGTTGAGATAATGTATAGGTAATTAAGATATAAAGTTTTGTGTTTTAATAAGAAATTGTGATCGTGTGAAATAAAAAATTTTAATATTCCAGACTATTACCAATATTTTTTCCTTGTAAGTAATTTAAAGCAAATCTGTCAGCGTTTGCAAAGATAAATAAAGTGGATCAAAATTGAGCTTGGATTTTTTTTACAGCAATATCATTTTTCGTATTCGTCAGTCTTATTAGTCCTTTTGTACACACATTTTATCGTACTAACTTGATGTTTTCTGCCAATCTTTACTGTTGCTTGCATAATATTATATTTTTCATGATAATAATTGAAATCCGTAAATTAATTACGGTTTTGTTAATTTGCTGACATTAATTTTCCTTTGATTGTCCTAATTTTCTATGTTTGTTCAAGATTGCTTGCATTGGCTTGTTTAAAATATACTTGTCAGTGAATAATGCACGGCTGGATTAGTTAAGTATACTCTTGGAGATTATTTTAATTTTACAAAAAGTATGTACCACTCCTTACTTTATTGTAGGCATACAAAAGCAAGTTCCCTTGCGTTAATGGAAGTAACAGTTAAAATAGTATTTATTTTTTCACAGACATGAACAAAACACTGTTACTTGTGTTCATACTTCATGCACAGACAGTACTGACAACGTGAGGTGACTCGGAATCTAGCCGCTGGAGTAAACCACAGAGGTTATATTTAACTTGTCCGTCGTAAATCACTGTCGGACATGGCGTAAACGTGATTTGTGTTGAGAAAATTATGTTCCGTGTAGACAAACTTCTCGAGGTCTTGTAGTTGTACTTCCCGGTACGTCTAAAACACGAGCCTTCATAATTCATCAAGTTTTATTTCCCACGAACGTTTCACTCGTCCAGTGCATGCTAATGCTTGCCAGCATTAATTTTTTCTTAACTTTATCAGTATTTTCTTTGTTAATTAAATAAACCTTAGTTTCCCAATACATATTTCTGACTGAAGACCTAACAAACAATTCTACAGAAACAAAAACTTAAGGTCCCATTCCTGAAAATTATATATAACTTACTTATTAACTATCTACCTCGTTACCTGGTAAGGTGAATCTACATTACAACAAATTATATATGCACGTACATGAATTCTTGCACGTGTGCATATCATTTATGCATAATATTCTAATCATACGCCAGTTCGTTTGATAAATGGATGGTGTTATGCATCAACCGACTATGCGCCAAATTTTAGTTTCCAGTAAAACATGTTTAAAAGTTTTTATGTTTTAAACTGTCTTACAAAGAGTATTTAGTCCTATATATTCAATATTTATAGTATCCGGATATATGACTAAAATATTTTTCTAAGGCTGTTTTACAGCTGGAAAATATGTTATATATCACGAACAGTTTGTGTATAGTAGGTTGGTGCATAGCACACTCTAAGTTGTATGTCAGTCTTTTACTCTGATAGGAGGAAGTACGGCGTTACCTTGGTGTGGACTCCAGCAGCTGCAATAACAGACTAAATAGCAATGCAGACTTGAAATGACGTGGCGGTTAATTTGATACAGACGAACTTTGCCGCTTATTGGGTGCTCGATGATGTTGATACCAGCCTCGTGTCTGTTTGGCTCTTGCGTGTTATCGCAGGTTTCCTACTGGCCTGGATGTCGACTAGCAGGGCAGCCACCTTACGCTGATTGGCGGTAGGTGTTACCGCCATATTACTGGCCAGCGAAGCCATTTAGCTGGTGCGTGTGACTGAGTTTGCTGTCCTACCCGTTATTTCACTTCTGTACTCCTATTTTGATTTCATTCTACAGATGCTTTGTCAAGTAGTGTCTACTGTGAGGAAACAGTTCCCAGTGTGAAGACATACAGATACAAGTCTTCGTCAAGTGCCTCGTATCCTCTAATGAACACCGACAGTCATAAGATCAGGAAGTGTTTAATGTATTTCTTCTCTGGATACACCTGACAACATAACATTTAAACACAACATCTGCATGAATCATGCACATCCAAGCTGATTACAAACATAATTCTCAAACATGAGAACGATTAACTCGTATAAATTATTGTTGTTTGTTCATTCACTGTATCGTTTGGTTGCCGTTGCATAAAAAGCATGAATCACTGCTAGTTAGCATATACATTTTTCCGATACGAGCGATGTGCGAGCTTCTGCCGACAGACATTTTTTTCTAAAAATGTTCAAAAATTTGCACGAAGTATACCAGCGTAGGGATCGAATTCAGAGAACGTTACGCGTGTAGGTCCATTCCATATATTTCACAGATCTTTACGGCTTATTTTCTTGCGGTCAAAAACGGCAAAACGTCCCCCCCCCCCCGACGGTTAATTTTTAGGTATGACAATTCACGTACAGAAACTTACATATATAAAATGCTTTATCTGCAATATTACGTCATACAATTTTAGGGCTACCAGTCAATGATCCATAAGGGTGAGCTACAGGCAAGAAGACTGCACGCCAGTTCATTAAGCTGCGCCTAGAGGCTAGGATGAGGCGCGGTGCGCATAGTGGTTCGCCCTTAGCGCAAAACAGTCCACCTAAACGGCCTCATCAGTGCATACTTAAAAAAACACGAATCTCTCGCAAAAAAAAAAAAAAAGTATTTTCCTGCTGTTCTGGTTTGACGGTGTTTTCCTGGTATCAAAGTACTATTCTCGCAGTTATTTTTAAGGGGGCGAATAAGACTGCCAACATTTGCGGTGTTTGAAATGAAAATGTGATAATTTGCTAGATTTTTTTTTCTCGTTAAAATCAACAAAATGCTAACGCGTGTAAAGTTTACTCTTCACTTCATGATTATTAAGGCATGGGATACTACATATAAAGATATTTCAGCTAAAAGTGTTCAAGTGTATTTGGTATGTTAGCAAGCGTGGTATATTATATCGTTAAGTTTATTTACACGAGTGCTTAAACAGTTTGTGTTTGAAACGGTTAGACTGTTCGCCCCACATTTCACTTTCAGGCCGAGATGTAAATTGTAGAGTAATCGTTTATGGATGTACCGCACGCAAACCTCTGCAATTCAGGTTCAAATCTTGGCTGTAACTGAACGAGATTTCTAGCTCGTGGCGATATTAGCTGCGAAAGGGTTTCGTGGCTTTTCTTGGCGAACATGAGCTTACTTTTCCAAAGACTTCTTTATTCCATTACTTTGGCGGTTAGAAACTATGTACAGTAGAAACTTTCTGAAATATATACTATAACTTATGACTTAAACCAGCCGTTGTAATGTATTAAAAAGAGATTGTTTAAAGTTTTTCGTTGTTTCATTTTTTACGATTTGTTTAAATATGTGTGACGGTGATATTTTACGTGATCGTCTATTGGAAAATACTTACTGTATGGGTTGTAATGTCGAGAGGATTTATTTTATTCTAAAGCCTTATTTTCTATGTCAAATTCGGTGCCAGTAGTTATATTTTCACAGAAGTTATTTTAAAAACTTAATTATTTCGAATAAATTGAGATATCTTGAGCACAGACTACGCAGATTTAAATTTATTTAATTAATACCGATTAAATAGTTCTGCGTGCATTAGATAGACACGTCAATATTTACTCTGTGACACACTTTAAAATATATGACTAAGAGTTTAAGAAAACGAATAATCTTGATGTATTCTGTGTATCCGATGTTAATATCAATTTTTGTTACAGTACAAACAAGGGAATGAAAGACGTGGAATATCCGAGGGGGGGGGGGGGGAGAGGCAAGCGCGCGCTTGTCCGGAAGTATTCATTTACATAATGAGCCTGCTTTGTTATTTGAAAAACAGGCAAAGTAAGGAAAAAAGTATTCGTAAATAAAAGGAAAAATTGAAGTCTCAGTTTACAACCAAACGTAATTTACTTTTAAATTGGAAATGTTGCTTGTTTCGCCCGTAGAATTTAATCAATTGATGAGTTCGTTCTTTCGAATTCTTCATCCTGTTCGTTACCCTTCTCCTAGTCAGGTTTCTTGTTGTTTTCTCCAGCGTGTTGCTCATTAAACTTTGAAGGTAGTGCGAATTGACTTCGTCTAGAAAGCTTAACGAGTTGAACGGTCATATATCAAGTGAAGCTTTTTCGTAAATGCAAATGTAAAGAGTAAGTATACAGTAGGTATGTGTTAAAGGGTAATAATTTTAACTGCACATGGCGACTAAAACAGGAATTGATGACGTCTTAAAATGTTTCTAGACGTTCAGTATTTTAAAAATAATTTTGGGTGGTTTAATTGAAACAAATATCACTCCACTTAAACTACTGTGTTCAAGATACGTTGGACAAAAATTAGTAATATTATCTCTGTATAGTTTGGACTCAAAGTGAACTTCAACGTTTAATTGAGGGCTGAGATGAAAATGAATGAATTCTTGTTGTGGCTTTGCTTTTATGTATGACCTTTGAACGATTCCTACAATGAGTTAGTATTATAAACTGAACTTTTTTTTTAATAGCCGTTGCAAGTGAATGTTGCCGAGTTGCAGAAAAAGCTCCACAATAATACAAAATGCAAGAAAGTTTTATTTAAAATTATTTTTAAGGATTTATTTACGTTTCCCGATAGTACGCCGGTAGGTTTAGTAAGAGACGACTTACAAACTGTATAGACCTAGGTAAACGACACGAATATCCATGCCCATGCTGGTATTCGAACCCAGGGCCTATCGCGCCGTAGCCTGGCATGCTACCGACCACTTTTGTAATCCATTGGAATGTCTTTGGTATTGTGGAGATATTTTGGACATAGTTTAACTTCTAGGTCTTTAACGCTTTGAGGAGTGACACGAGGTAAGTACTGAACAGTGCCAGACAGAGAGGCGAGAGAAACGGGAGATCCCCGAGAAAATCGGCACGACGATACTCACGTGTGAAAATCCGGGTCTACCCAGGAATCATTTTTGGTACTGTCAAAATCTAGTGAATTTTCTTTGCAGAAGTTGGAAACCGGTTCCGGTCGACTCTGAAGCAGGGTTTTTGTAGTGAACGACCATCGACGTGCGCTGCTTTGTTGATCAAAAGTGGGCGGTGACTTGATTCCCGAGGCTCAGCTTTAATCCCTACACGAGCTGGATTTCACTTTTAACTCGTAGTTTTCTGGTGGTTGGCAGTTCACAAAGTGTGAAGATCCCCTCACTATGACACTTAAAATTAAACCTTTGTAGATTGATAATTTACAAAATGTACTGGCCATTTCGTTCTCCTGACTCGATTAAATTTTTTAGATATATAAATGATATAGATTACATTTTACATGCCTGATAATTGTGTAGGGATACATGTTTATAGGTGGTCGGGATAGGAGTATTATGAAATCCTAGTTACTTTTTCTTTTTAAGATTTTTTATACTTTCCTGCCACTTTTTTTTACATAAAAAAGGAACCTAACTAACGATCAATGTGTATACATTTCTAGCAGTACGCCCGCTGCCTTGTATTACTCAATAAACAGAATATACATTTTTTTTATGTTTTTAAAAAAAATATTGTTTTTTTTTTAATTTTAATTTCAAATTTCAGCAATTATTTTTAAATACAAAAATATATTATTTTTGTTTTTATGTAGGAGACGTTGTAGCCTACAACATGGTTACTCTCAGTAATTTTTCAGTTTGGTATGCCCGTTGGTTTTAGTGGCGGTCACCAGACGGTAAAATGCAAATTTTGACTTTTCTATTCATAACGCAAAAACTATGAGAGATTTAAAAATTTCATAAGAACAAAATTTAGTCAATTTTTATGTCTAAAATAAAATAATTAATACATAATACAAATAAAATAATAAAAAATAACGTTGAATACTGATGTAGACCGCGCCCGTAAGTAGCCAATAGATATTTCATGGTCGTTGGTCTGCGGCTCGTGTATGAGAAGTCTACATTTATGAGAATCTGCAGCTGTACCTGGCAACAACCCACCAGGTGTCATTGATTTTGTGTTGTGATAACTTATAAAGCAATAAGTTGGAAATGTGTCTTTGATGTGTGCGTGCCGTGAATATAGCGAAAATTATGGACCCCAGAAAATCGACTTTAAAATTACAATTCTTGAATATAAAATCTAAACTACTTGATGTTAAGTACTGAAACTCTGAACGGTTTCCAAACAGTGATAGGTAGAGCCACGATTTTATGGCGAAAATATTTTTGCAACATTTGGTTTCGATGCGTCATGTGCACACCTGCAGCTCTGCTACATAGTCTGTGGTTGGATGATTTTACTCCCACTTGTCTTGGCAAATTATAGACGTACACACTCACAATAATCTTATTCTGATTGGTGCAGTCAAATGAGAAACGTGTCTGAACAAAGACACGCTGCCAATAACCTTGAAAAAGAACTGCCGATGCGCACGTGAGTCACTGAAACAAAGTGGGGCAAAAATCTTTTCGCGACAAAATCGTGGCCCTAGTGATAGGACAAGACTTTAATTGTATACTAATAAATGTAATTTTATTTAAATTTGATGATCAGGGTAGCATTGCTCCCACTATATTAACTTACGGGCAAACTTAAAACATCTTTTTGAAATACGAACTCGTTTCATAAGTTATCAGTTGAGACAGGAATTTTTGGCGAAAAGATATTTGCCCCACTTTGTTTCAGTGCCTTACGTGCACACCTGCAGCTCAACTTCATGGCTACTGACAAGAGTGTTTTGTGCAGTGTTGTTGTTCATTTGACTGTGCCAATCAGTACACGGATAACTGCCACACATTACGTCTGTGATTTGCGGGTTTAACCTCCACACGCTGGGTGTTACGGCATCCAATCACTGACCACATAGCAGAGATGCAGGTGCGCACGTAAGGCACTGAAACAAATTGCTTCAACAATCTTTTCGCGAAATTTCCTATCTCTAGTTGTCTGTAGGGACTTGCAAATATCGCGTAGTTATTTTGTGACAGACTAGACTCCACTGCCCTGTACATACACGAGCACAACCTTTTTATTGCATTGGCCGCGAGCCTCTATGTGATGTCTAGAGCCAGTGTTTTTTGGTGAAAAGAAGTCTGCAACATTTTGTTTCAATGCCTTATGTGAACATCTATTATTCCTCTGCTTCATGGTCAGTGATTGGTAGAGTTGGTGAAATTTCGCGAATTCAGTTACCTGCATGTTAGAATCAAATATCCTATGCATACTCAAGTCCCGACCATTTGTCCACTAGCTGCTATTCAGAGGAACACCAGACAATGAAGGAATAGTCAGGGCTTGAGTATGCTTAGGATATTCGATTCTAATATGCAGGTCATTGAATTCGCGAAATTTCACCATCTCTAGTGACTGGAAGTTTTTGAATTTAGGCGTCTCGGAGTCCTACCCGCAAATCACGGACGTGTGGTGTCGTGGTAACATTTCTCTGGTTGATACAGTCAAATGAGCCACGCCTCTGCCCTATTATATTCTGCCAATAATCACGAACCGGAGTTGCAGGTGCGCACGTAAGGCATTGAAACAAGTTGTTGCGAAATTCTTTTCGCCAAATATCACTGGCTCTAGTGATTTCATTTAGTTGTGTGATCTTTTATTACAGAATGTTGGTCCCTCCACAGTGAAACTTTTAATTATTTGGACAATAACGTTCTCTGCTTGAGGCCATGACATAATCGGCCAATGGGAGAAGTACAAGCCCGCCAGTCTAGTCCGCTGCCAGAAAATAACGAGACCTTTGAATGTCACTATCACCGTACAAAATTCACACACCGTCCTGACTCATACTGTGTTTACAAAAATAAACACTCGCCTCCCACCAAGGCGATGCGGGTTAGATTCCAGGCGGGTTCGTACCCTGATTGTCGCATGTGGAAATCGTGCCGGACGACGCCGTAGGTCGGCGGGCTCTCTCTCTCTCTCTCTGGGATCTCCCGTTTCCCTCTCCCGTCTTATTCCAGTCCTTTTTAATTATAACGCCTCATTCAATTTCATTCTTCGTGGCAAACAGATGGCTGCGGGCGCCCAGTCGTAAAACTGCAGCTCGAGGTACGACACCCTAGCACTCGGGTGCCCTTTTCATACAATATTACTAGAAGTGATGGTATATCGCGAAAATGGTTTATGCCAATATATCCTTGAATACACTGTAGTTTCTTGCAATATATATGATTGGGTGTTATATACATCTGACACAACGTAGCTGTCTGTACACCAATAACAGACATCAAATATTACGATATCGGGATGCTTATTGGCTCAGTCAAATAGGGTAACAGGTCCAAGTACAAGCTAAAACCAGTAATCTTCTGGTAATGTGAACGTGTGTTAAAATCCAGTATACAGTCAAGTTTTCCCGCTATAAACTATCATATATAAATATTTCTATCCACAATAAATATACATAGCAGGAAGTATACGCTTTAATGAAGGAGTATCGTATTCGAGATACTACCTGTTACCTGTTCTGTCACGCCGGACTTTGTATTCAACTGGAGAGATCTTAAACCTTCACTGACTGCATGATTTATTAATTTCTTATCTTTAAACTGCTTCGCGGGACGTGTTCCGAAACAAGTATCTTGTAGTTTTTGGGAACACATAGTATTATGTGGAGTGACGAAAGGACTACGCGGTAAGGGTTATATATTACGCCTATTAATCATTTCGCGATACGTAAAAGGCATGTCGTCTTTGCTTATTCTAATTTGTATTCGTCAGTCTTTGTCGGTGTGAACAGACCACCTCTCCGTATGAATATTGTGTTTGACAACATAGGTATTTAATGAGACATTAGCGTGATGTTTGATGCAGCGACGGGCGGGAATGAACTTTTGAAAATATACCAGCTGCTCATTAGTATGCCTCGCACTTGAACAGCCCGCGTAGATAAGTATAACCTGCCGCTGGTAAAATATTGCCCTGTTGCGTAATTTCTTCAAGACACGGTAGTTAAAGAGTTTACAGGCGGTGTTTTGATACTATTAATACGAGGTAATTGTATGTCGACATTTAATAAAACTGACATAAGAGTGGCTCCGATTTATTTTGACCAGCGACGTTTGCACAATAAACCCCCGCAGCAGAGCAGCGAATATACGGTGTTGCTCCCGTAAAAATGGATAGATTTTATGACTTTTTTCGTTTTAGATGCACACAGAAAACTTTGACCTTGAATATCTCAGTTCCAGTTAACTGTGGGTTGGTTCCTTTCTGCTTAATGTCGTCCATATGTAGAGACTCTGGAATTTGCGGGGACATTTGCGAAGAATTAAAATTTCGAGCTCGTGTACATACGAGTACTTTTCGTGATTGGGTCATTCTTTAGGATTCTCTTCTTTGAGAACTATGAACCAACAGCAAAACTGCACACGAACTCTCTTACTCCCGTGCTCTCATGTCGAATGTATGCTTGGTCGCTCATTGGACACTGAAAAAAAGAGTATAGTTACAGGTACCGTACTTCTGTTACAATAGGGACAACAAAACAGTTTGGATGTTGGTACTACTCTGGACAATTCCTTCAACAATCTGTTTTGCAGAAGGAGCAAAGAGCCTTGCTGCTTTTACAAACCAGATGGTAACTTCTACAAAACAGATTGTTGAAGGAACCGTACAGAGTAGTACTGACAACCAAACTGTTTTGCTGTCCCTATTTTAACAGAAGTATGGTACCTACAACTATGCTTTTTTTTTTTTTTTTCAGTG
>PNEQ01052845.1:0-72113 GCA_003012365.1 Medauroidea extradentata | reverse complement strand
ACAAAAAACATTAATTTGTGCGTGGAAAAGTTGACGGGGAAAACGGGACAGTGGGGCTGAACGGGGTACCCAAATACCCAAATAATTAGTGAAAAAGTTTTATTTTATCAAAAATATTTTTTTTACAATTTTCATTACCGACCCTTACCATTTTGCACCATTTAGAACGGTCAAAGATTTTTTTTGGAAAATGTTACTTAGAAATTAGTAAACAAAATTACCGTAATTATCACTTATAATATTATTATCAGTTTTTTTACCATTGTTCTTGTAAGAATTTTGAAGTGCCGAAAAGTTTTTATAAAAAAAATAAAATTATTTGGTTTGGTTATATATGTATATAATTTAATAGAGTACTCATACTAAATATATTATCGCTAGAAATGATGGTATATCGCGAAAATTTGTTGTGACAACATACCCTTGAAAACACTGTAGTTTCTCGTGACTTACATGATTAGGTGATATACGTCTGACACAACGTATTTGTGTGCAGACCAATAACAGGCATCAAATATTACAGTAGCAGGAGTCTTATTGGCTCAGTCAAATAGGGCAACAGCTCTGCGTACAAGCGAAAGTTAGTTATCTTTTCATAATCTGAACGTGCGTTGAAACCGAACAAACAGTCAAGTTTTCCCGCTATAAACCATCTTCTCTAATTATCGCATTAAATTGATAACAGCGAGAACGAAGTCACGGGAAACAGCTATTTAACATTATTTGGCAGTTCGACATCAGTGAGCTGAGAAGACATATCAGCTACAAGTAGCAACACTTGTATAGGCGGTACACGATAAACAGAACACTTTTGTGTAAAAAGACCTGCTTGTTAGAATCCATTATCCTGTGTATACTCAAACCCCCACCATTTGTCCACCAGCTGCTATTTACCGGAACAACAGACAATATAATAAGACATATTCTTTTGATTCTTAACAGGGACAGCGTGAGTTATGTTTTCGAACAGGGGAATTTTAATCTAGAAGGTTGATAGTGGTTATGTTGTTAGCTGTTTGAAAGCGGTAGGCTAACTACTCCTCTGTAATTATACGGCAGTATGGACCCCTGTTTTTCGCGAAAAGAATTTTGCCCGAGTTTGTTACAGTGCCTTACGTGCACATCTGCAAATTCTGCTTTATGGTCATTGGCAGCGTGTCTGTGTGAAGAGCCGTATCTCATTAGACTTGAGCCAATTACAATAACGTTCCTGCAACATTACACAGCTGTGATTTACCGATAGAATCCCAAGGCTCATGAAAGTTAAAATATCCAATCACTGACCACGACGCAGAACTGCAGATGTGCACGTAAGGCACTGAAACAAAGTGCGGTAAGATTCTTTTCGCGATAAACAAGGGTCCCTATGTAGGGGCTTATGGGTAGAGATGGTGAAATTTCGCGAATTCAATGACCTGCATGTTAGAATCAAGTATCCTATGCATACTCAAGTCCTGACCATTTGACCACTAGCTGCTACTCTGTGGAACAACAGACAATAAACGTATAGGATATCTGATTCTAACTTGCAGGTCACTGAATTCGTGGAATTTCCCCATCTCTGCCTATGGGTCGTCGTATTCGGCCGAATGCAAAGAGCCAACGAAACAGGACGCTGTAGCAGTTAGTGTTGCGGTGACTCACCTCGGACGGCGACGTTCCTATTCCTCCCACGTGCAGACGCTTTGTGATCCCAGTCGTGATGGCTGAACTACGCCGCTCCCGAAACTATACTACATCCATTGTAAGGCGGCTGTAGGTTCAATTGTCAGCGCTGTGGGCGGGAAACTCTGGTATAAGGTGGTTCGGGATAAAGTTAGCAATTTGAAGCCCTAGTTATTTTCTCTTCACAAAGTATGTATAGTTCCCTGACACTTGTTAATATAAACAAAGCTACCTTCCTAATTAACAATCAAACTGTATAAACTATACCTAAAGATGATGGTTTATCGCGGGAAGACTTGACTGTTTGTGGGTTTCAACGCATGTTCAGCTCAAGGAAAGATTACTGGCTTTCTCTTGTACGTAGAGCTGTTACCCATTTGACTAAGCCAATGAGAATCCCGCTATTGTAATATTTTATGCCTATATTATTGGTCTGTAGATGTTACGTTGTGTCAGACGCATCACCCAGTCATACATGTCACAAGGAACTACAGTATTTTCAAGCGTATGTTGGCACAGAAAATTGTGTCGGTATATAATCTCTAGTTATACCTCACTCAAAAGTTTACGTCTGAGGTTTCATTTTTGTAGCCAAATTATTTTGTAGTTTTTTTACAGTCTCTGTTGTAAAATCATTTTAATTTATATTTCATATACTTCAAGTCTCAAAATATTACAAATATTCAGCTTCTTAATTACCAGAGGAAAGAACTTAGTTAATTTTAATACTTTCCTGTTTGTATTTACCGTAAGTAAATGTAAGGGAAATTAATTTCTAAAAATCTAAAATACACATCATATAGGTAACTTAAAATGTATTGACAAATGAAATATTAACGTATTTTACAACTTCAAAAATAAAATCCATAACTTGCACTGATTAGCTTCGCGATAAGTGGTTAGAAATTGGTGCAAGATATTTGTATTTTAACGGTGAAATGCCCATTGCCTGCCTTATTTAATACAACTTTTTCTATAACTTTTAAAATTAATTTTTGTACCTCACGCTTTAGTATGGCGTTTATTAAGCCCTGGTCGTCTCCTTAAATAAAATAGTAATATAATAATATCTTCAGTAATTTCGCGTGGCTTGTGGGATTGACGAAAGTTAAAGGTTTAAAACTATGCCCTTATAACCACAAGACAAATTAATGAATGAATTCAATATTATCATTCGGAAACAAAACATGAAGTAAATACTAAATTAGTCCAATATGGCGATAGTTTATGATTTCACTTGAGTGAGTGGAACAGTACACTTGACGGCGTGTATTCTGAATGAATTTACTTAAGTGCATCTGTACAACCACGAAATTCACTTGGGCCTCGGTGTTTTTTTCCTTCATTTAATTACTTTACCTTACATTTAAGTGGAAATAACGTTCTGACAGCAAACCACTGTACTCGCTCCAAACAAATCAAATCTGATTGCGGCCTGTTTAATGTTCCGCACTGAAATGTTCAGAATTTCAAAGTATAATGGGTGTTATTCAGTTCTACTGCATCCTACTTCCCAATGACTCGTCGCGCACCACTGTCAAGATTAAATCAGCAGTTCAAAATATGAAGTAGGCTTATTACTGGGCATTTGTTAGGAATTTTCGGCAACTTTTTCTTTATTATTTGAAAGTATTCTTGCGAAAATCGTGCAGAAGTAGGCCTATTAATTTTTTACAAGCTAGAACCACTTGCATTTATTGTTTGTCTCTTTGTGGCTATCTTGTAGATTAAGACATGCATGTTTCAGTATCAACTGTCCCGCGTTTGTTATTTCCGTAATAGTTGTCGCTTTAAGGTGGGGGATTACAAACAATGTAGGAGTCACCCCTTTTTAAATTGTATTTTTAAGGAATAAAAATATTTAATTATAGCTCTCTAGTAAAATACGTTATTGAGCTGTAGGCTCATAAATCCCTAGCACTTATGAAATTATCTGTCAAATATTCATTTTAAAACATGAATATATACTAGCCGTTTCACAGTCACCATGTTATGCGTATGTATAAGTTGGTGAGTTAACCTTAATGCTTTTATGCAACTGTACAATGCTTTAGTAAGAAATTTTCTGCAATTTCAATTGAAGTAATGTTATGATTTGTGAATGGAAAATCCATCAAAATAAGTTAGTCCCTGCTTATATTGTATATTCGCCAACATACGTGAACACATTGTAAATACGATGACTTCATTGGCTACTTGCTAACTTGCTATTGCCTGTGACTTAGTTCGCATGGATTTAAATTTTAAACATAATGTGACATTTTTTGCGTGCCACTTTCTACACTTCCCTTTCTCACTCTCATATATATAGTAATACACAGTACCTCTATGCAAATCCTGAATATATATTTAATATAAAATAATTTCTGAGGTGAGTAAGAAAAATACGTGTAGGCCCAATGGTATGGTTGTAGATATTGCTATATTAAATGTGTATTGCAGTATGGTTTGAAGAAGAAAAATATATAACACGTATGTTAAGAATTATAGTAGCCATATACACACACAAGAGGATATATCTGAAATATTTGTTTTCTGAGTTGGCTTGAGATGAAACAAAAATAAACTGTCCAGATGCATTTCCTACACACGTATATACTAAAAATGCACACTACTCTCTCACCCCAAAGCATAAACATATTTTGGCAATATTCAATAGTATTCTTATGGTTTGTGGAATATTCTTGCTTGTTGAAGTTAATGTAAAATATTAAAGCCTCGGCAAAACTCAGTACGTCGGTAAAGTATAAGACATTAAATACTCATACCTCTAGGTATGAATTAAGTGAAACTGGCGAAAATAGGTACGTGTTCAAGATTGCTAGAGGCGACACAGCTACACACGTAAAATTAGTTATTACAATTCTAAGTCATTGCATAAAAGGTTCAGTTAGGCAAATGTCAAAGTAAAGAATAATTTAGCTGATACCGGAAAATGTTAGTAAAATACAGTTTGTAAAATGTTCAGACAGCTTATGAATTCTCCCACGATGTCTTGAGGCTCACTAATAAATTAAATAATTATCTGGTAATAAAAAAAACGTATAATACTTCATCTCAAATGGCAGTATTTACTTCATCTTAGACTATACACCCTCCCATTGGTGTACTAATATTTAGGATGGCGGCAGATACGATCCCGGGCCTTCCGTGGGATCTGCCGTAGGTCTTCATCTTAAGAGAGTTCAGGGAGCAAGAACGTAAATGATTCGATTCGCTAATTTCAGAGAGCCCGCAAGAACTACGAGGTGTCAAACCTCAAAGCTCGGAGAAAGAAAATATTGCATAGCACGTACAGTTTTCCATTACTCCATTTACCAGTAAAACCAGCACAATAAAATGACAGAAAATATAAATAAACATGGTGAGAGAGATAGTAGTGACTAAAATTACTAAAAACTAATAATAGCGAACAAATAATTAGTTAATTAGCATATTAAATAGGGGATAAAATTTCAATGTTAAAAACAATTAAATAAACAGTAAACCATTCCACTAAATCAAAGTTCATCATCTTGCAGTGTCCAATTAGGAATAAATATTATTGAAAATTTATATATCACTGTAATACTCAGCCGGATGAATAGTACGTAAAGGAACGCATACGTTACAATATATATTAATTTTCGTGTAAAGATATGTTAATTAGTAACATTCATTCGATGTTCGGAAGCTAGCGGCTCATCCCTTCTGCCGAATTTGCGTTACATGAACCTTAGAGAATCTGTGACTATACGGCATCTGCCGGTTTTTTTTGGTGCGTGCATAAAAAATAAATGTTAGGAGATCCTGCCGCCTATCAGGCATCACTCAGGAGACGCCCATAAATCTAGAGCGCGAAGTCTTTCCACGCCGTCTTGTCTTGTGAGGTCTGTGGTTGGGGGTACTTTAGGGTCGCAGTGATTTGTGATGGGGTGCCTGGAACCATGAAGAGGGGGGTGAATGGGTCCAAGGGAGACAAAAAGGAAGGAGGGGTTGTCAGGCGGCAACGACGTCGTAAAAATGCTCTACGCCGACCTTCCCTCCGGAGTAGTTCTCCCAGTCTCTGAAAACCATCGAGACATTTCAACCTTATAGTCCTATCCCAGGATACTATATATTTGTAGTGATGTGTACCCCTTGTCTCTATACACCGACAGAAGACCCCAGCGGTCTTTGGAAAAAATATACCGTGGACATCCGTTTCTGAAGCTATTGCCCTTATTAACATTTATATCTTGTAAACCACACGCGTTCCTCTCTCTCCCATTTCAGAAAAAAAAACATAAGCATTTTTATTTCCCTTGTGTTCTTTATTAAGGCGTTGGCCCATCACTTTGCTTTCAAAGGTCCATTGTTCTGTCGACTTCCCTCAAGGGGAGAAAAATAAGCTGTGAATGTTATATTGTGAGTCAAGCAACAAAAACTAATTTTACTTATAATGATTTTTAATCCAAGGGGTGGTTAATTCCAAGAGTTATTTCGACAGTGAAATTTCGCATACCTGAAAAGCCGCGGCAAATTCTGTCGAAGTGTATCACGTTAAACTATGTGTAAGTAGAGATATCGCTGGATAAAATTCAACTTTTGGATTTACACTATGATTGATTAACAGCAGAAAGTCTTCTCATACATTTGAAACATAACCGTGTCGTGAATTAGGTCTTCCATCTAGCTTACCCAAGCGTCAACTTAGAAAGGCGCTGTCTACCCGAGATCCCTGGTGAGAGTAAATATAGGGCTTTACGTTTTAAATTTAATTAGGTGTTGCTCGCATCTATAGAATCTACACATACGTGCCTCCTCTGATATTTTTGTTCATCGCGGTATGGTCCATATTGCCTTTTTTTTAACCCACGAAAACTAAGAGAAAATAAATATTTTGTTTTAAAGAGAAAAAACATTCGAAGGCACATATTCACCTAATATAATTGAAACGGTGAATTAAAAAACAAAACTAGTCCAGAAAAAAAAACTTGTTTGGGAGAAGGAAAAAAAAAAAATAAACAAATGGTATAGTAACTACGATGTTCAGCTGGCCTCTATTGCAGCAGCAAAACAGAAATCATGGTGTTATTTACATCATTCAATGAAAATGCTGGTCCTAGTACAATTTGCAGTAATAATACAATTTCGGCAAAAGTGTGGACTTCGGCAGTTTTTGAAATCACCGAATACAACTAAACATTTAAGTAAATGCCTTGTACTCGCCAAGGCTCCGAGGTAGGCTGGTATCTGGGCGGACGTATTTGTAATGTCCCAGGCCTAGAAGTGCGGGGGCTATAGGGATGACAGAACGCGCATCACTTTAGCCTCAAGATGCGTCGCTGAACTGGCGTGGAATCTTCTCGCCAATGGCTCGCTTCTATAAGACATTCAATGGTGACCCTGTTATTTTGTGACGGACCATTAAATACACCGGATGTCCCGGGAGGAACGGGCAATATTCTCGGAGGTGATAATACGGGTCATTGTGATCTAAAAGTTCAAATGAACAGGTTGTCAATATAGAACGGTTGTCGAGATAGCCCCATTTGAGTGTAAACATTGATAAGCTCTAAAATTACTGTTATTGTGCTATTTGCAGTTATGTTCCTCCTTGCAGTGACAGGTCATGTCAATATAAAGGAAACAGTGCATTGCCATGGAAATGTGTTTATGTGTGTATGCACACAGCTAACCGACTAATTTGGACTGTTGTGTTTGACATGAAACAAAATTATTGTGTATTATTATCTTGTTATTACAGCTATGGAAAAAGAATATTAGTGTGTCATTAATTGTGTATTACAATTTATTTGTAACTGAAACGAGGATCATAACTGCAAACTACACATCAACAGTAATTTTAGAGCTTATCAGTGATTACATTCAAATGGGACTGTCTCGACAACCGTGCCATGTTGACGCTATGTTCATATAAACTTTTTTGATCCCAATGATTATTACCGTCACCTCCCAGAATATTGCCCTTTCGTCCCGAAAAATCCTGTAAACGTTTATGTACATGCTTATACCAATTTAAAGATTCTGGAATTTTATTTTATTGATTTGCACGCTGTAGGTGCACAGTAAAAAAAATTGTACATTTACAAGGAAATTCTTGTAACGTTATATCAGAACATTATCAGTCAGATAGTAAAAGTATGATGTCAGAAACATTTTAAAGTGGTTACAAATATCGTAAACAACTTTGGGAACTAGTAAAATAATGCTAATGAGCAGATTTTTCGACTTGAAACCAAATAAACCTAGGAGACCTTTTACATTTTACAAAACATTTCGTCCTTTCACAATTTTTTTTTGTAAACTAGTTTCCAAAAAAAATCGTAACACTACCAGCAATTATTGTAAAATGAACCAGATATTAGCTGTAAATATACAAAATTAGTTTGTAGATTTACAGAATTGTTTATAAATATACAAATAAATTTGTAAATGTACAAGATTTTTGTAAATTGTACAAAATATTTTCGTAGTGTTACAAAAACCTTGTTTGGAAACTGGTTTCCAAAAAACCTTTTTGTAAAAGTACAAAATTTTTTTCACTCTGTGCCCTTGAACAACTCGAGGTCTTGGTAAAGGAACACGAGGGAAAAGAGGGAATGAGTCGGCCAGGAACTGTTTAAAGAACCATCCCAGCATTCGCCTAGAGAGATTTCGGAACATCCTGTAAAACCGAAATAAATATGGCCGGAGCCGGGGATCGAGCTCGCGAGTCCTCCAGATTGCGAGGCGAGTGTTTTAACACTGCTCCACCACGGTCGGTGTGCGTGCGTGTATGTGTAGGTGAGAGTGTGAGCTTTTTGATGACATAGGGTGAGTATGGAGCAGGACCAGAATGAAGAGGCGGGGGAAACGGGATATCGCGGAGAAAACCCGCCGACTAACGACATCGTCCGACACGATTCCCACATGCGAAAATACTGGGACCGTCTCCACCGGGATTCGAACCCGGATCGCCTTGGTGGGAGGCGAATGGTCTGACCATTCGGCCACCGCGGCCCCGTATGTGTAGGTGTGTGCGTTTATGTACGTGCTTGCGTGCTGCTTGGACTCTAATGTATTTTATACTCACGCCCTTGAAGCAGTATTTGCAATTGATCGTGGTACAGGGCACATGATGTTTTTTTTTCAATTGCCTCATATTTCACTTCGGCCTATAACAAGTGTGTCTCAAAGAGGGGAAATTACTCCCGGTGCCGTAGTGATTATGCCTCGCCGCTAAATTTTCGATACCTCGCTCGAGTTAGTCGCAGCTCGATTCATTACCACTAATTCTAAATGGCTCTTCGCTCTTCTACACTCCCACCTCTGTTCAGGTAACAGTGACAGGCGCGGCAATTTTCTCGTATCTCCCTCCCTTCGTGTTCCTTTAGGAGTTCTCGTATTGTACACCCGATCAAAAATGATTACTAGTTCATCCGTGCTCGCTCAGGTGATCACTAATTATTTACTGGTTTAAAGTCTCACATCAGAAAATACAGATAAAGTTAGCTCACTTAAGCTTAAGTAATTCAGTTAAGTAATGCCTTACGTCACTACTGGCTCTGAATTTCAAAATGAAGTGGTAAAATTTAGAAACAAGCGAGCACACATTAAATCAATAAATCTAGGAAAATATACTCTTTAAGGGTGCCGCCTGTTTGGGAGCCGTGGAGCAAGAAAGTATTGTAAGGTTTTAAAAGTCATATATATTCCTTGATGCTTAGTCACCATTCACAATATCATGTTTGGATAGAAACCGGTTTTTTTTTTTGCATTGAGAAGAGGAAATAATTGCTGCAGGAATGAAATCGTTGAAACATATTTATGAGTGGGTGTTTTTCAGTGTTTGTTGGACATAAAATACTTATTTGTTCGTAGATTACAGTGTAGTGAGAAAATAGTATAAAATGTCATATAGTAATGTGAACCGCACCGAACTGAACGATAATGTCAGTTAAGAGACATACAAAGACAAAGTTCCGTTATGTGTACGGTGCGAAATATGCATACACACACAATTCCGTTGCTCGCACAGAGAGGCACCGATGTACTTCCTACACCGCCGAACTTCTGGCCAATATTGCCCAGAATCACACGAGAGCTGGAACGTTGTAGTTCGTGTTTGGCGTCACGTTGGCGAGATTTTTTTTATTCTTGCCCGATATAGACAATTGTTGTTAATTCAATAATTCAATTTAAAATATGTTAACCGCATTGTTCAAAAGGTTTACACACTAGTAGAAGTATTTGGCATGGTAGGTATGCATTAAAATGTTCAATTTTAATGTGTAGTGTAAGTATATAGGTTGTTTGATGAGGTTAGGTGCGGGCTGTAATTTCCAACCAAAATTGTTCCGTTACACGTGCAAATACGTAGGACGCAGGGTAACGGAACGACGCTCGTCAGGCGCAAACAACGTAATACAGCCTTGGTTGACATCTCGTGTCACACACGGGGCAGATAGTGACAAACTAGGTCGGGTGTAGATACAGCGATGGGCGAGGTGGCGGCGTGGCCAAATACGGCCGCTGTCTTGTCGGGCAATGGCGCCTGGTTGTCGCGGCTCGAGAAGACAGAGGTAGGAGGGATAACCTGCGCCTCCTCAGCTGAGCTGCACTCCTGATACCTAGCCAAGGTACATAAACCAGACAATGAACGAAGGCTTGATTGAGTATGCATAGGATGTTTGATTCTAACAAGCAGGTCATTGAATTCGCGAAATTTCAATACTACTGAATTTTCATTTTTTAAATTAATGTCTTAAGTGTAATTGTAATCTACCATTTTATATGCATTGTTATTACTATTTGTTTACTTTTGTTTATGTTTGTAAGATATTGTGTTCTGTATTTGTGTGATAATGGTTAAGTGCAAGAGAAGGCTACATGTCCGTAAACAGACCGTATCCGTGCTACAGCTATTACACTGTCTTGGATGTGCCTGTGTTGTTTTGCAACCGGATAGGACGGCAGAGGATCACCTGATGGCACGTGACGTTTCCCCTGCTGTGGTATGCCTGGAGCCCCATTCACGTGTCTGTGTGTCTCCGATCAACATGGTTCAGTACACGTTTGCAGAATACACGGACATGACGTTGGTGTATGGCGCATCGGAAGGGAATGGAAGAGCAGCTCGTCGGTTGTATCAAGAGCGATATCCACAACGCACGACTTCATCTCACACCCTTTTCGCCAGAGTTGTACGACGGCTCCGAGAACGAAGTACCTTCACCGTCGAGAGGAGGGACTGTGGTGCTCCAAAGAGATGCCGCACCCCTGAACTGGAAGATGCTGTGCTGCACTACGTTGAGCAGGACCCGTCAACAAACAATTGCTCATGAGTTGGATGTTTCTAACAGCGTAGTGTGGGAGGTTCTGCACGAGCAACAACTACATCCTCACCACCCCCAAAGGGTACAGGCGTTACAACCAGTCTATTTTGTGTCACGTGTTTAACTTCTGCACGTGGTTTCAGCACTGCTACATTGATGAACACCGTTTTCCACGAAGAATTCTGTTCACCGATGAATGTAATTCACGAGGAAGTGTGTTTTTAATTCTCGAAACATCCATGTCTCGGCAAAAGAAAATCCGCATGCGACGCATGTTAAGGGTTTCCAACACAGATTTTCAATTAATGTGTGTTCAAGCATTCTATACGGTCAAGTGATCGCACCGTACCTTCTTCCAATCAGGTTAACAGGTGCTGCATACTTGATCTTCCTACAGGACGTATTGCCCCTGTTCTTGGATGACGTGCCATTGAATGTCCGTCAAGAATTGTAGTTTCAGCACGATGGCGCACCACCGCACTTTACACATGGCGTTCGGGAACATCTTAACCGACGATTCAGGCAGAGATGGATAGACCGGGGTGGTCCTATTGCATGATCTCCACGATCGCAGGTCTTAACGCCATTGGACTATTTACTGTGGGGTCGTATGAAGACTGACTGTGGTGTACGAGTTATGGTCGCTGCAGAAGAGACTAACGGGACACCTGGTGTGATGGAATGAGTGTACCGGAACATGATTCGTCGGTGCAATGTGTGCAACGATGTTGCTGGTTGTCACATCGAGCCTCTGTTGTAATGAGCAGTTTCGTATGGGACACACCCAGTGCAGAAGACAGACAGAAATGTGTTTTTCCCACTGTTGTCACAAGTGAAATAAATAAAAGTTTTTTTGTTACGTTGGTATTGTTACCAAATTAATTTGACTTTTTCTGTAATGAATCAAATGTCACTTAATTTTGTACCTTACGTCACACCTCATTTGACATGGTGTTTTTCTGACATCATACGGCCTATCTGGTTGCAAAACAACACCGGCACATCCGACACATTGTAGTGGTTGTAGCACGGTACGGTACCGGACATGGCTTCGTATTCAAAACATTGTCCCCTCTACTAGCCCTAGAAGTTTGTTATATGAATTTCCGAACATTCTGTATATAGACACACACATCCCTCCCTCTAAACTCTTCGATCAATGTCGACGACGGCTCGCACAGCTCGCCGTTAGGATAACAAGCAGCAGGTGTGTCTGTCTTCGCGAACTCTACCGCCAGAAATCACGCACAGATAAGATCCACATGCTTCCAGTTTCTGGCGATTCTTCTGTCGCGAAGGGAGTAGTAGAGACGAAGTCGTCTACTTTGTGACAGGCCTACCAAGTATGGCGGATCGTGCATTTAGTCTGCTTGCCTGCGTGATGTACGAACAAGCGTAGCACATTCTGTACATCAGTAAGTGGGAATCATATTTCTAACTGCGGACTGAAATTTTATTCCAGCTGTTTGTCACATGGGCGTTTTACTCTTCTATCAAGCTGTGCTCATAGCTCGTATTTGATTAAAGTCCTTTGCATTCTTTGAACTGTTCGTGGTTAGTATTCTTCACCTTCCTTATATTGTTATAATATTACTATGGTAACGTATGCTTCACACTTACGGCCATGCTCTTTAGTTGCTACTGATTTTGCGATTATAATTTTTTTTAAACTTAAACGAGAGTAGATATCAAAAATCTGTGTGTAAGTTTTGATTAAAATTGTTTTTGCCATGGTAGATAATTTTTTCCTAAACGATAAAGTATACGGTTTCGACTAAAAGTAAATTAACCATAATTTTGTTGATTGTATAATTATCTAAAACCATAGTATTTACTGCCTTGAAGAAATCGGCCAACATGGAGAAGACGGTTTGAACAATACTTCCAAACATATTTTTGATATTTACTCTCGTTTGGGCGTAACAAATTAATATCGCTAAAAAAGTAGAAATATGAGAGCATGGCCTTAATTGAAACATCACAGAGCAACGTAAGGTTTTTTTTATCAAATAATAATTGTAGTGCCAAACAAAAACTTGATTATCTGAACCGACATTCTGTCAAACAAACAAAACGTATAATTTTTTTTTTTTTTTTTTTTTTTTTTGTTTTCCGCGACTAAAATCTATCGAGTCCCTTTTTATTGGGATATTAAGCATGAATGTGATTTGTCGTATGTTTACGTGCCTTTGACTAATGTTTCGGGGGGCCGCGGTGGTCGAGTGGTCAGATCTATCGCCTCCCACCAAGGCGATCCGGGTTCGATTCCCGGCGGGGTCGGTTCCAGGATTTTCGCATGTGGGAATCGCGGGTTTTCTCGGGGATTTCCCGCTTCCCCTGCCATTTCATTCCGGCGCCGCTCCATACTCACCTCATGTCACCCCTCACCAGCGCTGAAGACCTCGATGTTAAGCGCTGACGAAAAATCTCTCGCTCTCTCACTAATGTTCAGTAGGTCAAGAGTTAGATGCGGCGGCCAGCGGCATTGTAGATCGCCTCTCCTCAAGTGATCTTCTTTCTACGGTTAGCAGCCGGCCTCGGTAGCGCACACTGTTGGGCGCCGGCCTACGATGCGAGAAGTCCTGGGTTCGAATCCAGGCTTGGGTATGGTTGTTGTGTTGACTCTTCACTTCATTTCACCCTCACCTGCTTAAGAGGGCCTGGTACAAAATTCAACGCTAAACACATTAATCTATAACTGTAGGTTTCTTGAAGCCAATTTGCGAAAGTTAAACAATAGCAATCCGAGACAATAGTTTTAGCCAACGTTTTAAACAATATTGTTTCCAGTGTTACGTACTTCTGAGGCACAATCTCTGACGCGGGAACCTCGTGCATTTAACTGCGGCGCAAGAGATCATGCGTAACGAATGAGTAATTCTGGATAAATATTTACTCTCAAAGTTGGTTATCATTATCTAGGATTGTCATAGAGGATTTTATCCATATTGGCTTCAAAAAAAGCGTAGAAATCAATTGATGTTTTCAGTGTATATTTTTCTACCACGCACTCTTAAGGGCCCTGTTAAGCAGGTGCTAGTTGCCGCGTCTGAGTTACGGAAACAAGGCCGCGATAAGGTAGTGCGTAAACAATCGTGTCTCCTCTATGCGCGGGGCGCGAAAACTGCGTGCAGGGTTTCGATCGTTGACTTTTTCCAGCGAGATTTTAAGCGGTAACCCTACTTTTTTTTTTATTTAAGGAAGGTGCGTAGTAAGTCCAGTGCATGTTTCTCTATCTTTGATTTACGATTCCGGTTTGCATTTTTTACGCGACAGCAGCCTGAAAAAGCAGTTTTAGGCTATTTAGGTGTTCTGAAATAATGTTTCTAGGCATGATATCTAGGAAAAATACAGAAACATAATTATGATTTTTTTTTCTTTTCGTAGATAAATATATCGAGCATACGTTTAGTAGTATTTCTTAAAAAACTCTTTCTCCTAACATGTTGCAACACGGTTCATACGCCATCTGTATAGGATTCTTAAAGAGCCGTAAAAACAGTCTCACCTCACCTCTATGGTTAAGTGAAATGTGGATGCAGTTAACTGTTGCGTGACGTCAACATTCTGGTTAGTCCTGTGTACGGCCTATGCTCAATTTACTACGTTGAATGAAGCAACGAATAATTCTTTATAATATATTTATTATATTCAGTTTGACTACATTTCTGTGTCCATCTGTAGCATGTTTGGACAACAAATAGGTTCACTTCCTGACGAGAATGTTATATATATATATATATATATATATATATATATATATATATATATATATATATATATATATTCTTGCGAACAGATTGTATTGGAAATCTAAATCAACTAGTCAGACGGATGCATTAAATTATTTATCAAAGTATCAGATATCAGTCTGATTTTTAAAACAAAATTTACAGTTCTTAGCATGAGCGATTTTGTGCAACTTAGTGCAAATTATCATTTCATTACAGAAATTAGTCATAGCTAACATTTCTCATGTCTCGTTATTTTCAGCGTACATTAGATGATATTCCCGCGCACGGACTTTGCCTTTTTGTTAAACCTGGACTACGAAATACACTGTTTTGTACATATTTCGCTGATTTGGCAACAGACAAAGAAATATTAGTAAATAATATGTAACATTCAATTTCAATAGTAGTGCTGTTTTTGCGATATTTACTTTTTTAAGCTTAAACGAGAGCAGATGTCAAAAATTTGTCTGGCAGTTTTGTTTAAAATGGTTATTGCTGTGACAGCTAATTTTTTTTAAAAGTAAGAAGTTGTACGAAATTCAATTAACCATAATTTCGTTAATTGCATAATTAGCTGAAACCATAGTACACTATAGCTGCCTTGGAAAAAAAAAATCAGCCAACACGGAGAAAACTATTTTAAATAAAACTGCCAGACAGATTTTTAATATCTGCTCTAGTTTAGAAGTAAAAAATAAATGTCGCTAAAAAAAAGTAGAAAGTAGAGATCACGGCCTTAATGTTCGATGATCCACTTAGTTAACGGCTAAAATGAGCCAGAATTAGAATTAAAGCTACCCTCCTGCCACGTATGTGGATTAGTTTGCAGGAACTGGTGGTATAAGTAGTACGCTCATTGTTTTCGTCATTTAAGCATTCCTGCACCTCACTTTTTTTTTTTTTTTTTTTTTTTTTTTTTTTTTTTTTTTTTTTTTTTTTTTTTTTTTTTTTTTTTTTTTTTTTTTTTTTTTTTTTTTTTTTTTTTTTTTTTTTTTTTTTTTTTTTTTTTTTTTTTTTTTTTTTTTTTTTTTTTTTTTTTTTTTTTTTTTTTTTTTTTTTGCAATTTTCCGAGTTCTTCTCTGAACAAAACTGACACTAATGTGATTCAGGTTCGATTCCCGGCGGGATCGGTCCACGGATTTTCGCATGTTGAATCGTAGCGTACGATATCGCTAGCCAACGGGTTTTCTCGGGCATCTTCCGTTTCCCCTCCCCTTAATTCCGACGCTACACTATACTCACATCATGTCACCCCTCACCAGCGCTAAAAACCTAGAGGTTAAGTACTGACCAAAATCTTATCAATCACTCGTTTTCTGAGCAAAAAAAAATCTGCTTTTGTGTGTTTCCTATTTAAGGTCCTACTGCTGTACACGAAAAAAAAATTGAATTATGAACTCTCGATGGTTACCTCGATGGCCACTTCGCAAGAGCGTGACAGGACGAGAAGATACTCGTGTTATCGTTAAACTAACGAGATATAGATATCATTATATGTTCACCAAAGGTAAAGCACGGATGAGAACTTCACCCACTGGTCAACATTTATTAAATCTCTCAAAATTTCCAAATAATTGTATTTTAACAATCTTCAAACTAAAATAAAAATTTACTATCCTCTACGTTAATTTTTCAACACCTATTAAATCTCCATCTGAGTGAATAGTTTTATTAATATCGGCCTAAGCAGCATGATATATGATACACTTTCTCGGTTTAAATAGTTAAGAAACACATTAATATTAAAATAATTGTTTCAACAGACATTTGTCACATATTTTATCCTCCCCCTTCGGGGGCGCGATGGTGATACGGCGGTACAGGTTCGATTCCCGGTCGGGTCAATTAAGACGTGGTGGACGTTGTAGTTAGCAAATAGATTTATTTCACAGTCTTCCGTTTTTCTTTTCTTTGCATTCCGCAGTTGCTTCATATTAATTTCATTCTATTCTCTCATTTTTATTTCGATCCTCCCTTGCAACAACGAATCTTGTGCAAAATTTTAAGATAAAAAATTTCACAAAGGATGGTGTGATGGCTACCAGATGGAAAAATTAACGTTCTTCACCCATGCTTGAGAGAAGGTTGGCGGGGGTGGGGAGAATCTAACCGATGTTATTGTAGTTTCACTTTGACGATCGGAACAGAGGGAGACCCTGAAGGTCATAAGCGGGGAGCGCCAATAAATAACAATCAGAAACAAAATGGTCGCATGGGTAATTGAATACTTGTGTCTAAGCGGGGTTCAGAGGGACGAGGAGACCCCCTAATTCTCCGGCAAGGAAAAGGGGCATCTCCTTAAGAGGCAGTTGTCGGGTGGATGATGAAGGGCGCCGTGTGCGCATGCGCAGTCCGGCAAGGCATGCTCGGAGAGCGCACAGACTTGTTAGACTAATGGCCGGCCAGGGCGGAGATCCGACCAGAAGGTTAAGAGCACCGCACCGCAGCAGCGGGGCACAGCCGCCGTGATAAATCGTCGGGGCGCTGGCTTCTTCCTTGCCCCCACCTCCTCCTCTTCTCAGCGTCTACAAGCCGGCTAGCGTCGTTGTGCACTTGTTACCGGGGTATCTTCGTTGATATCGTGGGCCAGGTCCCTCGGGATGCTGCCGGGCTACGTCGCGTGGGAGCAACAGTCTGGTCGCATCCTTCTCGCCAGCGACTGTCCAGGAAATCATCATCACTATGACTGGTCGTAATTCCGAGTTGTCCGAGTCAAAGGTATACTTTTATAACAGGACCTCATTAACGTCTCTTTCGTTTAATTGGGTACCGGTTTGCTGTTACCTCCTCTCGCTCTCCCGTCGCCCCAGCACTTGTATGAACGTTTCACCGTTTATTCGAATGATGTTCGCTCAGAAATAGCATTCGAAGATCGTTATACGTGTGTGTACCCATTTCAAGTCCTCCACTAATATTTGAGAACTTTTTCTCTCCGCTGAAAATGGCGGTAGTGAGCCCATTTGAACGCTTGAACCTCATGGCAGTGTGTTAGAAGAAAGTTTTTTTTAATGAAAATATTACATTTTTCCCGCATAAGTTTAACAACGAAAATAAAACATATTTCAGACGGTGGCGGAATGGTACTTTCAAGAAAACACGCATGGCCTAGATACAATTTCTAAGCCCTTCGACATAACCAAACAATGACTTTTCAGACTCTTAAAATGTTATTTGTATACAAACGAAGTTAAGGCGTGCATCTTTGTTATGTAGTAGCGTCAAAAATGGGGCACAATTTAAAATCGGTCAGGTTTGTCGTTGGTGGAAAGGTTATTCAAATGTTTCAGTGGCTTGCGCATTTGATGCTCTTTGAACACGTGCTAGTGTCGCCCTTGTCCCTGTCCCTCAACCACACGTAAAACCGTCTTGTAGGTGACCACCTCAATGGTAAATCTATGAAATGCCACCCTTTAGCTTCTTCTGACGACTGTTTAACAGCTTCACAAGGGATACTCAGGAAATTGTTAGGAGTGAATTAGATGTTTTGGTGAGCGCTTAGTAGCATGGTAATTAAAACCCGTGGGATATATGTAAGATGAACATTATGCCGTGTCGTACAGCAAGAACCTGGGATAAACCAGGTGTGTTTCGAGAAAACGCACTTGCTGAAGGCAATGATTACGTCACGATTACCAACATGCAGAAATGTGGTGTGACTCCACCGAGTTGCCGTGGTGTGAAGAGAGTGGTGCCCGTAAAATCTCGGCGGGTGTCTGGTTTGGCCTGACCCACCATCTTATAGTGCCTGCGCACTATCGGATACGCTACCCTGGCGAATGTCTTGTTTCGGCAATGGGGCGGTAATGCGAATAGACTCTTTCCGGTTTAAGTCCATCTCCACCTTCACATGGGTCTGTGCTGGAAATGCAGAGCTTTCGTTCTCCGGTAGGGTTCATATACATGAGAGCAAGTTCTGCCAGTGACTTGCCAGTAAATATTCCAGAAAACATGCTACAAACTAAATGACGGTGGAGGGAGGGACAGTCTTAGGGGTTTTCTGTCAGACTTTCAGCAGCTGTTTCAAATTATCTAAATGCTGATGACCTACGAGAAGATTGGATGTCCCAACTGGAGCCTGCTTCGGTGGGCAGGTCCCAAGTGTTGTTGATTTCGCAGAAAGTGTTCTGGAGCTCTGAAGGGTCACCTTCTCAGGTGTAAAGTCAGACGCTTGGTATCTCACAGGTACTCAGTCCTGAAAGCCCCAGCCTTGTGCTGTCCTGATCGTGGGTTGTATTTGGAGTGATTGATTCTCATTCTTAGTAGTTCGTCTGGAAGGAGTGGCAGGTATTGAAGAGCAACATTTGCTTTGATGATCCTCGTAGGACAGAATAAGTGGGACGGCTCTCCTAACCGAAAAATGGTTGTTTCTTGTTGATTCCCGAAAGGGTTTATGCTTCTTTAGAAGGACCGACGGGACGGTTTGGTTCGCCTTGTAAGAGGGCATGTTGCAAAGCGGTTTTGTAGATGTTGGATAGCCTCTGCTTCGTCAGGGTTGCCTCTAGCACCTAATCTTCTAGTAGAATATTGACGGGAAATATTGTAATCTTATTACACTCACGGCGACTGGAAAGAGCGCATCTCTTTCTGTCGGTTTAATTTAACTGCTTCCGATTGGCTGTAGCTAACAAACACTGTAGCCTAGATGTTTGACTGGCTAATTATTGTGAGTGGTGGATCTTGGCGAAGCTCTGTTAAGAGTTGTTTCATGTTTTGCTTTGCAGTTAGTAAGTACTATCTCATATTCGCGGTTGCCCACATCACAGCCTTTTAATTAGTAGTCTAATAGAGTCTGCAACCTGTATGGAAGGCTCAGGCCACCAGTGTAATGGCTGTAGTGTGATCTACTGTGAAGAAGGCCCGGTACTTACTGATTCAGTAGAGAAATATGTAAACATATTCAAATAGTTTGTTAGTTTTTAAATTCTAATATCACTTATAAAGTAGCTCCTAAATTGCACGACTTAAAAAAAATTGCCAGTTTTATTTACTTCGGTTGTTGGATTACAGTTTTGTAGAGATCCAGTTGGTTATTCGTAGAAATAAAAATACGCAAGGAAGCATCTGCCATACGTCAAGCACTGAATACTGCGAACATAACTGTTCTGGTCTGGAGTTAGAGAATTCATCGTTTCTATTCGATCACCCTCTGCATATATTTATGGTTGGCATAAAAAATGTTATTCAGAGCTTTGTTCTGTCTATTAAAGTGAAAGAAAACTGTATAAACTCTAAAAATCATTATGTTTTAATGCACAGTGACCAGGAGATTAAAACTGTTAGTAATAAAAAATGGAATTTCATAGACAGTTGTTGACTCACGTTATTTAAAAGATAATTACTTTTCTTCGTAACTAAACTGTTTCTCAGAATCAAATTTACGGTTATGTACTTCCCTCGGGAATTCGACCCTTAAAGTGAAGCAATTGTATGTCGTAAAAACCTTAACACGTATCGCCCTCCTGCAGGGTTTTTAAAGGCAGTAATTAGTTTTGAAATAATTACCACAGTTCCTCGAAAACGGCAGGGTTCAGTATTTACAACACAAAGAGATACATTTTCATTACTGTTAATACGCTTGAGCTATCTATTGCCCAACACACACACACACACACACACACACACATATATATCGGCCAGTTTCATAGTCCATTTGTGACATAAGAATGTAATAATACATGACTTTGTTCCACCTTCAATGTCATTATATCCGTACACGGAAAGTTTACTTTAACACATATTTGTTTGAATTGTGCTGATTGAATATGTATTTGAGCTAGCATAATGTGTGGTTACGTAAATAAATGTGTCGCACATCTGATTTTGTTGAACTAACAAAATATGCAGTTTAGTTTAAAACTAATATATTTCGCCGAGCGAGGTGGTGCAACGATAATACGTTAGAGATTAGTATTCGGGAGGACCCGTATTCGATTCCTAACTCATGTCATCCTGATTTCTGTGTTTCATGGTTTCCTGAGATCGCTCCAGACAAACGCTGAGATGTTTCCGTAAAATAGGCCATGGCCGATTCTTCTACCAATGCCTGTCGTGTTAAGTTCTGTGTACCCGTCTCTAATGACCTCGGCTGTCGACGAGACGTAAAGCCTTCTATATCCCTAAATGCCTGATAAGGATTTCCTCTAAGAGTTAGAGAAAAAGAGAGTAAAATCATTAGAGGACTCACTGTATTCAATAACATGGCCGGCATCTACTGAAAAAGTCAACAAGGAAGTCAATAGGAAAATAGATAAAATTAAGAACTCAATCCGCAAAGGACGGGCACGATTCTGCGGTTACTTCTGATGAATGTGTGGTAACAGGTTGTTTAAATATAAATATTTCTCTTTTAATTCAAACCTCAAAATAAAGATGCCCTGGTTCGTGAACACCAAAGAAGCCCTCCAGATGCTACAAATCCAACACATTGACGCTTTTGACAGATACCTCTTCCGCAAAATGATAGTGACGTAGGGCTAAACCGAGACGAGCAGCTGAAAAGAAGACACGTTGCACTTTGGGCATAAGAGCAGGTTCACTCACAGAGAACATCAAGAACAATATTATAACACATATCGAATAAAGTTTTTAGGCTGATCTCTGAATTACTGCATAATATGCATGCGAAATATTATCTACAAACGCCACAAACCTTTCGCAGTCGTTAAATATATTCGTCGAAAATATCAATGCATGTATGCAGTAATATATTTGGGATATTATTAAGAGGTTATGAATTAACATGTCACTGTTGGCGGAAAATACACTAACGCCCATAATTTTAGAGGAATTCGTGTAGTAATTCCCAAAGAATGCAGCAAACCTGGTGGACTTGCAACGCGCACAACACCCTGTAATCAATAGTTGCGGATATCACAGGGGCAAGATAACGTAGAGCGGTACATAATAGTGGCATTGCGAAATACCGTCGTTTACTTCCAGTCAAATTCAATAGTAATTAACATTGCATCTTTCTTGGTGCTATTTGGTGGATGTAGAGTAAATAGTATTAATCGATTTGTATTACTGTATGCATACGTTTTTAAAATTCGGAGCACACCATTTACACGTACGTGTTCAATAATATTTCATGTTAAACAATAATCGGTCATTGTGTGACAACATCGATTTCCATTATCCTAGTTACCAGTCGTCTATTTTGTGTAACAGTTGTCTTGTGTTCTGATCGAGGATGGGCTTTACACTGCAAATCGACTTCGTAGATTGATCATCATGGAAGCTGATGCAGGAAAGGTATCAATTTATTACAATATGGTTGCGTGAATCATGGTGGCACCCATCATATCTCACATCGGCCAGCGGAACGTATTTAACGTATGTGTTCTGTGATTTCTGAAACAAAACCATTGTTATAGAGTTTAGGAGAGTGGTAGTAAAGGTATACAAGATATATCGCAAAAAGAATAGTTTTACATGGCTAGAAATTGCTGACAATAACTATATCTATGGGTCTCTTTAGTACACCCGCAGAGCTGCAGCTGTATATGGAAAGGTATACAAACAGATGTGTGCCACATCATGTAATGTAAACAGCCAATTTGATAGGAATCTCTATGTGTTTAGGTTATGTCACATCGTTAATTTTAGAGTTAAAAACGAGCCGTATCTGCCTCGTACCGCCAATGTCACAATGCTGAGCCAAATCTCGCCAACTTTCTCCAATTACCTAAAATATGGAGAGTTGTGAATGGACAGCTGCTCCGTTAATATCGTATACCTAAGATCACGAAGTGAATTTTAAAGATTACCTAAAACGTTTACAGTCATTGCAGAAATGTTTACAGCAGTATTGTACGCGAATGCAGTACTATACTGTTCACCGACGAGCGTAACGATTCACAGTAAAATGTGTGTTGACAAATCGTTATAGCCATAATTAGAGTGCTGTGAAATTTCGCGTTATGTACTGAATGCAGAGTAGACAGCAAGTTGTTGTACGCTCCTTCGATGTCTTGTACGCTCCTTCGATGTCTTTCATTTGCATAGAGTGTCTTGGCTTACAGCGGGGATACTTTTACCCAGCAATTAAAATTCCCGCGTTGGAGTGACCAGCAGTCAAATACGTAAACGACAATACGTAAGGACCTATGACCAACGACATACCATATTGTGATGAGGGATTTATAGGTCAATAAATCCTAGTCTGTTGTTAAATAACGCGAATTTCGTATGCCTCTAGTCATGAGTGAGAAAAAAGTTACACATCCTTCATCCATGGCTACCAGAAGCAATTTTGATTAACGTATGTGCTGGTGCTACAAATTACAATTTTCTGTGGCGATATATGTTGTCTGCTTCCTTGAATGCTGACCGGTATTTTGTGTTTGAGAAGATAAGTTTGCTGAAAACTGTCCCACTTGGGATTCGATGTAAATGTGACTTACAGTGTGGAAGTGCACCACTTGAATTTTGGTGGATATCTCCAAGAGTACTTGGTTACTATAAATCAGCAAAGTGAATATATTTGAACATAATTATATTTGAATTTTTTAAATGTACGTTATTGTGGTCTCATATACTAGTGTTTGAACATAGTGGACTCTTCGCACTGTGTTCGTTACGTACACTGCTATGTTTATAACAAAAAAAAGTGCGGATAATTTAAACTTGGTAGAAAGTAATAAAATAATAATC
Organism: Medauroidea extradentata; assembly: GCA_003012365.1. Classification (NCBI taxonomy): domain Eukaryota; kingdom Metazoa; phylum Arthropoda; class Insecta; order Phasmatodea; family Phasmatidae; genus Medauroidea; species Medauroidea extradentata. Next base: position 48,763 of record PNEQ01052845.1, on the reverse strand, counting down.
AGGGCGTCGGAAGTGTTCACTTTAGCATTTGTATGATACATCGTGATATAATCTTACCGTGTCAGCTAGGCTTATGTGGAATCCAAACTGGATAACTCGCAGTATGAACGAAGTGTTGCTGGGTGTCATGTCTGTTAATTTTAACGTGAAACTGTTAAGTGGCCTGGGCGAAGGAATGTTAAGGAAGTGTTAAGGACGACATAGCACGCGCATCACGCCTCACTGAAATGGCGTGCAGTCTTCTCGTGTACAGATCTTCTGTATGAGACAGTCAGGAGTAACCCTATCACTTTATGATGTAATATTAAAGATAAAGAATTTATCTTTTTGAATATTCTGCACCAAGTTTATCATATTTAGAAAAGACAATAGAAACACTCTTTTTCACAATTTTCGACGTGAGGGCGTGAAACGGGTATACATACGGGTAACGTACTTTGGATGCTGTTCCTCAGCAGACGTCACTCATGCACGTTGAGCAGTTTTCGAATAATCTCCTATCGATGGGATATCTGCACACCGCCCGGGGGCTTGAGCAGGCGGTCACCTTATCAATCCGACCACGGAGGTCGCCTTTGAAATGCTGTGGCGTCTATGACGTGGGGGACATCTTATGGTCTAAGTTACGAGACTGGTTGGTGTAGCTTGGCGTGACAGAGGAACTGAAACTAATATGAAGTCATAACGAAGTGGCTTGGTCCTCGCATGTCCCAGACCAGGCCCTTCATTAGTCCCGGCGACGGCAGGCGGTCATCCCGCAGCATCCGTCACCCCGGGGTGGGGAAGACGACGACATCGCGGCGGGGTTTGTTGATGGGGCAGGGGAGAGGCGGACCTCCGCCTCCTCGTGGCTGTCGTCGCCATAGAAGGAGCGGCGCCCGACAGCCGGCGCGAAACTTCAGCTGCCGGAGGATGAGGGACTCTGCGGAGTCACCACCCGCGCTCCCTCCCGGTCAATGAGATTGTCGCGTGACTCGTAGGAGCTGACGTGGGCGAGGAAATCCCTGAAGAGTGGTCGTTAACATCGACGATATTGAACGGGACGACGCCTTTAACGTGAAGAAGCAACGGATTGCTAAATGTATAGACGTTGCCCTCAGAAAGACCGCCAGCTTTCGACGGAAATAACGACTTCAGCAATCGCCCGTACATAGTTTTGCTACAAGTACCATAAATACCTATTTACGCTGTTTTTTAGAACATTTTCCGTGATCGAGGGATTGCAGCAGTAGCACATTGAACTCACATTCAGGAGGACCCTGGTTCGAGCCCCGGTCCCGGCCATCCTGATTTCAGTTTTCCATGAGTGAGAGTGAGAGATTTTGGTCAGCGCCCAACACCGAGGTCTTCGGCGCTGGTGAAGGATGACATGGTGTGAGTATAGCGGTGCCGGAATAAAAGTGGGGAGAAACGGGAGATCCCCGAGAAAACCCGCCGACCAACGGCATCGTCCGGCACGATTCTCACATGCGAAAATCCGGGGACCGACCCCGCTGGGAATCGAACCTGGATCGCCTTGGTGGGAGGCTTGAGGTCTGACCCCTCGACCACCACGGATCCTCAGTTTCCAATTGTTTATCGAAATGGCTCCAGACGACTAACCTTACCTGTTCGAACATTTTTAAAATCCTAAACGGCAGCAGATATCGTAAAACCGTTATACATAAGTGTAAAATTTTTGCTAGTTATCGATTGAAAGAAAATTTCATTGGGTCAATAATTAGTCAAAATTACACTGTTTTTGTTTTGAGAATTGTAGGGTACGTGGTAAAAATATTTTACAACACTTCTGTGTAACGGTTTTTTGATATCTGCTACCATTTAGGATTTAAATATGATATTCGAAATCAGGGAACGTAGGAACCCGTAACATTGACGAAGAGAGTTTAAAAAAAAAAAAAAAAAAAAAACGAAGCCAAAAATAATATTATGCGACATTTTCAATAATGGCATTTTACACAACAAATGACGCCGTGTTACACCGCGAATAAAAAAAAATTATAAAAGTAGCACAGGTCCGAGTAATGGGCATGTTTTGCTCAGGATGTCTTACGAAATTATCTCTGTAGACCCTCTGCAGTTGCAGAAGTTGTAAATTCTACCGTGGTAACGAAATAATTTGTATTCCTAGTATTTATAGCTAAGCGTCGAATTAAAATTATTGTGGGTTATGTTTTAACGAAATTTCACTTTCATTGCCTGTTCGTGTGCCGCTTACGTTAGTCTTTCTCGTCGAAATTCTACGAGTATACTTTGTTAACGTATATTTTTTCTTTCCGCTTTCAATGTAATTTATTTCCTTGTAGCCCATTTACATTTAGTGCCCACGAAAGACTATTTCGTTTTACAGGCTGTGTTCTAACATCAAGGTATAGCCTCGAGACAAAAAAAAAAGTGTAATAAACATCGACTGATTGTTTCGCGATAGCATCGAACACTAGTCTTCGTTTACACTGAAAAATTTCCGGCCGTTTATCTTTGTACGTTACGAAACTTGTGAGAGGAGAGTTATGAAAGTTGTTTTTTTCTTGCCTAAAAAATTGACACACTTTATATTGTATTTCCAGAGGAAAGTTTACGTACGTTTGACGTAGATATAACAACTTAGGTGACATACAGTGTAAAACATTTAATACATCAATAAATAGCAAACATGTGTGTGTGTGTGAAATAAGTATTCTTGCGATAATTACATAATTATTGTTGTTAATACAACTGTGCATTTATTTTTTAAAAAATTATACATGGCCATTGCTTTAACGAAAGTCATGTTTCTTAACTTTACTTATTAGCCACATAGTAACAGTAATTGAACTTCTCTTGTATCCCATTAATTTATTCTTAATATATGTACCATAAATATTGAATAAGTTAATAGAAACAATTTTTTGGCATGTACAGAAAAAATGTACATTGAAATTTGTTCTATTTAGCAGCTGGCAGACGTGAATACATTTCCGTAAATTACTTTACAGTTTTTCAAATATGTTCTGAGCGGTTTGCTTTCTCATCTTTAGTTGAAAACCATTATTATCTTTTGCCAATACTGGATTATTATTGTTTAACTTTATAATCAGTATTTGAACATTATGTAAATAATTAGTACTAGAAACATTTCATAGACCAGGATATATAAAAGGTGCAGAATTGCAATAAGTAAATTCGGTATGGTAGAGAAGGAAAGCATTTTGAATACTGATCCGAAAGAAAGCATTTTGAATAATGGCTCTATAGTTATTTCCATTTACGTATTAATTACACCCATTCGAAAATTATTCGAAACTCAGAAGTGGCAAAGGCAGCGTCACTTTAATGAAATTAAAGTCAACAGTATTTGTAAAATGTTATTTGTACAAACCCCTTGTTACTGATCTTCTGCAAATGCGTTCACATAAAAGTTAAATTTTACTGTGTGATAGTATGAAACTTTTTCAAAGCGTTAATAGCACAAACATAAGTTCGTACAGCCTAAAATAACTATACATTTTTTATTTTAAAAATGTTACCTCAGGAATGTCAAAAATAGTACGCGTCGTAGATAATTGTACTCCGTACTTAATATTTTCATGTACGCAGTTTCCGTTTAATCATTTGGAGGTAGATGACCACTGGAGTGGGGAAAGGGGGGAACCTGGGCTTTTAGGCAAGTATGAGCCGGTGCTTCGCAACATTAACGTTAAACTTCACTTTTCCGGTCGGGAATCGAACCCGGGAACCTTGAACCCACCGCCCTCCCCTTTAATTTGAATTATTTAAGTAACCCAGAGTAATTTTTGTGACACAATTGTGTTGAGACGATTTTTGAGACCAGTTGGACGAGTACAAATTAACACCCAGCCGGACCTGGGAATCGAAGCCAGTACCTCTCGCACCGTGAGCCAGTGAGCAGCTGACTACGCTACGACGGTCGGCTCCAGTGAGCCAAGCGGTCGGACACTTATACTTAGAAGTTTAATATTCGTAACTCTGACGGAGAACGAAGACAAAAACCAACCATCAATCTTCGTACTCTTCGCTGACTTCCTGTCACTCACTCGTCTGACGTCTAGATGTACCGATAACCGTTCACGATCTATTTCCTTCGAACACGACAGCTTTACAGGTTTACACGTGCTATACATAACATAAACTAATGTTTAAGACCATGCTATATAGTTTATACATTTTTATTGATATTAATTTTTACGCTTAAACGAAAGTGGGGTAGTTTTGTTTAAAATCGTCTTCTCCATTATGGCTGATTTTTTCAAGGCAGTAAATATTATGGTTTCAGCTGATTATGTACTCAACGGAATTATGGTTAATGGATTTTTTAGTTGAAATCGTATAATTTTTTTGGCTTTAAGTTCTTCTCAGATGGTTAAGTTGCCGTTTGAACTTGGATGAAGTGAGAGAGAGATTTTAGTCAACGCTTAACATCGAGGTCTTTAGCGCTGGTGAGAGACGACTTGAGGTGAGTATGGAGCGGCGCTGGAATGAAACGGCGGGGGAAACGGGAGATTCCCGAGAAAACACGCCGAACTACGGCAAATGGTCTGTTCATTCGGCCACCGTGGTCCCCAACTTATATGACGTGTATATATATCCTGGTATGGGAAATTTTACTTTGAAGCAAGTAAATTGATCTAATACCGGCCCATTTCTTGTGGTTTAGTGACTGTAGTCATTTTGAAATCTTTTGCATTTGGTAACTTTTGTCATGAAGTATATGCGAATTTTGTTTTAGTAAAAACATAATTGCATCCATAATTAGAGACCGAACAAGGAATGTAAATTTAGTAGATATCCAGTCAAAATGAATCTAATGATATAAAACAAATACTGCATAAATCAATACATCTGTCGATATTGTGGAGGTATTTACGTAAGAGTATATATATATAAATTTGTGACCGGATGAATGAAAGCACGGGATTTGAATGGTGTGTAAATATTTAGCTGAGGTCAATCGTATTGTGGTTATATTTCTCTCTGTCGTTTGCATTTATCGAAATATTAATATTTACCTACGACAGTACGTGTTATTTTTATCGGTTAAAAAATCTTTAGACTATTAGATAATAATGAGTATTGAAATGGTTGACAGTGTCGAATATAAATCGGGTCATTATTTATATCCTATAATATCTATAGACATACGTGCGTTTTTGACAGCCTGCTATTGTACTTTGTCCAATTATTGAGCTTATACTAACGAAGTTTTTTTTTAGTAGTCACTGCAAATGCTTCCCTTATAAAACTTTGATTGTATTCAGGAAAATTAAGCAGTTCAACCGAATGAAAACTCTGTAAATAAATAAAAGTGCTAACATTATATACAGCAATAGTGTTTCCTCACTTGGCCGGTAACGTCATAACACATAGCCTCCCTGGGGGGGGGGGGAGGGAGGGGTAGCTGTTTTTGCACAAACAGTTGCGCTCTGTCATTAAGCTCGACACATTAGTTCATCATTTTAAAATTATATGGAAAAACGAACTACTGCACTTTGAAAACCTGCTATGATTCCTTACGTTCAGTAATTTCAAATGAAAATTAACGGCGAGATAGTATAATACACTATCTGTATTTATATAGAGATCTTAAAGTCTTGGTAGTCGGTTTTTAACCCCGAGCGTGAACAAGTCTATTGCTTGAAAGTAGTTGCGATATTATTTGAACAGGCACAAGGAATTTGAATGAAACTGTTGTCCTGTTTATAACATAAATAGTCGTGATATTATGATGAAATTATATATTGGTACAGTTCAGTGTAGGCTTTTCTTTACGTATACACACAATACAGATTACTGTTGCGAGTCATTAGATAATTCTTTCGTGTACCTAATGGTTTTACAGATTTCCAATAAATATCAAATGACAACCAAACATTTTTCACTCCTTAATTAAAGAGGAACATTGAGTATACTTTAGTGGATTCGTGATTAGTTCATTCTCCATTAGTTTAAATTACTATGTGGCGAGCTTGTTTTGCTCTTAGTCTTCAATGTTTTCAAAGCATTCCGTTAAATAAAGTTTTCAGTTTTTTTCACTTGTTTGAAAACAACTGCTTAGCATCTTAGCATGGCCTTAAGGGCGCCGTCTACTAGAATCGTGAAGAGGCGCGCAGACCTTTAACAATCCTGATTTCATTTGAAAACCATTCAACATGTTGTCACGCGGTAAGGCTACGAAAAGCATTTTGCAGGTATATAATTTTGCCATTAACTGTTATCGTTCCTTACAAGTATTTTTTTTTAGTGTGAAAGTGACCGAATCGGGACTTTTGACGCTGATTTTTTGTAAGAGTAATCATTTTCACGATATTCTGAATATTATAGACCTGTAGAGCGACTATTTCCCTTTCGTCGCGTAAGATAAAATTATATGGTCACCGCTTAAAGTCCCATAGTAAAACAGTTCGGCGGGAAGCTTGCACGCTAGTTCAGCGCTTGGCTCATTGAGGCGACGCGGCATATGATGCGCGCTTCAAGGTCGACCTTACAGCTCCGTCGCTTTTGAGCCTCTCACGCGCGGGTAGACGGTGCCCTTAAGGCCGAATTGCCTTTTATTACACTTCACCAAATACAAACTCAAACTAACTAAACAACTCGTATAAATGAGTACTTGCAAGGGAAGCTTCAGAAGAAACATGACACGACATTGCTAGACTGTCGAGTTGCCTCTCTTGGTGTTTCTCAATTCACGTGGACGTGTATTGGCATGGTCATAAACTGCAAGACCAGTACGCCCGACCACTCCTCTCTTATTTCCCTGAAATATCTGCGTTGATCCAACGTGAATCAATTACGCTGTACATGAACAACCTATCCCGCCATCTTCCCTTGTTCCTAGCACGATGCCATGTTTACAGTGCTGAAGCCCCACTGCGCCGGCGAAGTAGTTTGTCGTGCCGAGGTCCACGCAACCTCACACTAATTATCCTGTCGCTGTCTCCAAGACAAAGATGGCGGATACACTTTCGAGCAAACACTGCCGGAATGGGTAGAGGAAAAGTCAACCTTGTCTCAGAATATACAGGATAAGCTAGGACGGAGTGTGTTAAAATTGCGTGGTGATAACTTATGAATAGAGCCTTGATTTTATGATGAAAATATTTCTGTACCATTTTGTTCCAATGCCTTACGTGTACATATGCAGCTGTGCTTCATGGCCAGTGATTGCATGATTAACTCTCACTTGTCTCAGGACTATATTAGCATATAACAGACGTATGTTACAGGAACCTTATTATTAGGGGTCGGAAAATGTCGCTGATTCAATGACCTGCAGCATAGGATCCATTGTACCATGCAAAGTCAAGCCCTGTCTATTCGTTCATTGCCTGTTGTTACACTGAGTAGCAGCTAGTTGACTAATGGTCGGGGCTTGAGTATACATAGGATAGTGCATTCTAACATCCAGGTCATTGAATCCGTGACATTTTCAGGCCCCTACTTGCTATGATTGGTGCAGTCAAATAAGTACAGACCTGAAAAATTCGCGTTTTCTTTTGTGTGCAAGCTAGAGTTCCAGCTACTATAGGTCTGTATCACGTTCACAATTGGCCGTTGACTTTCACTCGACACTTCCTGGACGTAGCTGAGCCAATAATAAAACTGTACCTGAACACAGGCCCATTTCACAGTGTCAGCGGGCAGCTAATAAACAGCCGCTGTCTGCACGATTTCACATTTATTCTTATAAGCTAACATACAGGTCAATGAACCCGCGAATTTTTCACGTTTCTACAAATAAGAGACACTAAGCTAACAACCATGTAAAGGTGGTTCGGGATGAAGTGAGTACTCAAAAAACCCTGCTAAAGTTCTATTTTCAGCCATTTCATATCATTCCGCGTGTAACGGTTAACGACAGGACATGTCTGACCTCTCTGGACACGTCACTTTATGTTTGCGTGTGTAAGATAAACTGTGCCGTCGGTGAGAATATATACAGTTTAGTAAAAAAAAAAAAGTTGATTTATTACATAAAATACCATTATGACGATTTCAGTTGGTTTTGTTTTGTATTGTTGTATTTAAATAGGACAATACACGGAACTATAACGTAATTTCGGTGCCAACCATACAAGTAGTAAGCCAACTATAGTTAATGTTGAATTATGTGCAGTAACGGCTAGTGATATTTTTCAAAGATTCATGTAATGCATTGCGACAAAGTGATACAAACATAAATTCGCAACGAACTCATGGCTCTACCTATGAAGTAGAAAGTCGAAAATGTATTTTCAATTTACCCTTAAAATGAAATATACTTAAGAGTAATGCTACCCAGAAAATTGACTGTAAAACCTATTTTTCTTTCAATTAAAAATTAAAAATACCACTTGATATTAAGCAACTACACTCTGAATAGTGTCAAAACAACGAAATACCAAGTATTTTCTACTGTATTAAAATACATTGCTTTTTTAATTTGATTTTCAGGGTAGCATTGCTACCACCATGCTTTACGGACAAATTGGAAACACATTTTCGAAATATGTTTCAATAAGCTATCACCATGTAGTATTTCACATTCTGTCTTGACTCGCCGTGTAAACAGGTATTGCTGTGTTAACGTCTTGTGAAAGACGTGCGTTTTTCATTTACTTACATAGTTTTTTACTTATCTGTGTTCGTAACATTGCTGTAAAGTAACCGGTAGTTACTAACGCTAAGATTATCTTTTTAAAAATGTACGAATTGAACTGTTTGTGAGGAGTTAGTTATGTAAATCAATACAATTCCTAGTACTTGAGCTGTTGGCTTTAAAATATTTGAAGTTTGACACAAAGCCAGACCCTAAATTTCGACGAAACCTGTTGGTGATTGGAGAGGACAGTAAATTCATGAGATTTTCCTTTAATCGGCGTCTTCCTCCATGAGTACCGAATAATTACACAAATATCAAACATCAACTGGCCCACTTGTGCAAATCTGATCGTGATAAGCAGCCCACAGGCAGTAAACATTCGGAATGCACCCGTGGCATACATGATGCATAGTGAATTCACCCACACATTAACCACAAGTGTACCACAAGCATTCTTACTATACTCAGATGCTTGTGGGTTAGTTTGATTAGTCTGCTTGTGAACCGCATACTGAAATATGTCAATCTTTTTAAACTATGTTGCCCACATTAAAATTATTTCAGTATAACTACAAACATATTTACTGACATGGCCTGATTAACAACCATTCCAGCAAAAGTAGACCGTCATACTAGCGAACGTTGGCCGCTTCTGCCAACAGTAGGCCAACTGAAAAACGATTGTATTTGCTACTAGGGTATGTTAGAACTTGAACGCGCCGGGGATCGAATCCGAGACGAGTATGGACCGTCGTATGCGAGACCGATTTATTGGCACACCTCCGTGATTACAGTCCAATAAAACTGGCAAATAGCTCACGATTTCTGACTTGGTTACTATACCATTGCCACAAAACCTATGGCTGTGGTATTTATGTAAGAAAATGGACTAGGAAATATGTTTTAAAATGTGCGATGTTGCAAGAGTGATACTAAACAGCATTTTACACAAAACCAGTAAACGTATTTATTACCAGGTAAAAGAAAAAGAACATATAATTAGTGTTTTTCTCTGTTGTGTAATTTATATATTTGGAAACTTGCTCTCTTGTGATTGTAGTCTATTTTTATGAGTATTCACACGTTTATTAAAAGTACCGTTTAGTACTAAATTTTTCCATTTTCTGCATTAGAATTTTATAACGATATTCTGTTTAGTGCTGCATAATATAGTATTAGAATATGTTAGGTCAATTCAGGTCAGTACTTGTTGCTTATTCTTTTAAGCGATGGACGATGTCGTTGGTCGGCAGGTTTTCTTGGGGATCTTCCGTTTCCCCTGCCCCTTCATTCCGGCGCTGCTCCATACTCACCTCATGTCACCCCTCACGAGCACTAAATACCTCGATGTTAAGCGCAGACCAAAATCTCTCATTCACTTCTTTAAGGGAGAATGTGGATTTTCGTGGTCTGTTGCGTAGGCCTATACAGGCGATACCGCATTATATACATATGGGATGCAATTATGTATAATGCTTGTGCAATAACGCAATGTCATTTTAGGTAGCTTCGATGATTGCTAGTAGCAAATTACATAATATTCTAGAAAGGTAAATTGCTAATTAGCTATAGTATTGAGAATTCCGCTACTGGCGGTAAAAAAAATTGTCTATTTGTTGTTGTTTTTTATTTGCGTTGAAACAGACAAGACTACGTAATATACATTAGGTGCCGTAGAGCATTACGTTTTATTTTATTTCTCCAAGCTGCCTGTGACGAAGAAACCATTAGTAAAAGTAATCTGCACATGTTCACTGTGCTAAGAGAGATTCTGCACAGACATCTTTCGCGAAAATGCTCGGTTGAATTTTTTTTTATTTTGAAATTTATGTAAAGTAGCAAATGCATGTACATGTTCTTAAGGTTTAAAAGTAATAAGTACGTTAGTATTATCGGCGTTTACATACATAAGCTATTTCGTAGATGTGTTGTGGGTAGCTGGCTTGTTGAGGCTGTTCACGATAAATTTAGCACTTTTGAAGGCCCTCCTAATTTTTACTTCTTTGTTTCTGTGGTTAGTAATAAAAATCGTACGTATGATTTTAGAAAATGGGGAATACCTTGCATTGCTCTCAGTATTTAGTATCTGAGACAGCAATAAAATACATTTATTAGTGATTTATTTAATGCGTTTTGGATGACCGTACAAAGTGGTCAGTTGAACGTGGAACAGCCTATAAAGGTGCCGGGTTGCAGTAGTCTGACGTGGTTGGTCCTATAACATTGCAAAGTGGAAGAAGCGATCTCCAGATCGTGGTAGTTAGTCTTCCTCTCCCTTGTCGGCAGCACGTCTGCGCACTTGGAGAACAGCCCAATGATTACTGGCTTAAGGTTGGTTCACAATTAAAAAACATAAGCACAGAACGTATAACATAACAGTAGAACCTGTGCACGGCCAGACAACTTGTGCAAAAATTGTTGATAATTGGATTCTTACTGTTATGTATAGCCGATCGCATTTTTTAGACGAATCTGAAATATTCCTTGCTGTATAAAAGTTAACGGAAGGTCATTAAAACACATTTGAAGTGTAATCGCATTCGGAGAATACAGAAACAAAATTCCTATAAACTGCAGAGCGTAAAACATTATTTACAATATGGAAACAGTTTTTTTACATTAAAACTTCTTATTCTAGCTTTCTTTTGTTCTCATGATTTTTGGAAGTTAAACCAACATGGCGGACATTCACAAACTCCTTTGCTGTGATTGGTTGCTGTCCTATGCGTGCGCACAAGAAATGAAATATTACAATTTCCTATGTCCGCATCTCTATGCACGCGGCCACTTTTTTGGTTTGTGAATCGGTAGGTAAGAATACATGTAGGTTAGTTCTTGTGCGAACGACCTATGTTCTATGCTTACTGTTACGTTATAAATTGTGAACCCACCTTTATTCCTAAAACCCACGGGCTGCCAGCGGAGGCTGACAGTGCGCGTAATTACGGCGAAATGTCGAGGACTCTCCTGCCGACCGCGAGGGAGTGTTCCAGCTGTCCCAAGGTCGTGTGTCTCTGGGATCATTGTTCTCTTCTACGTTGTCGTGGTGCGTAGCAATTACACTATCCAACCTGCCTTGGCGCAGTTTCCATGGTTTTCGCTCTGCCGTTGCGGCTGTATAGATGTTGGGACGTTCCAACTCGTTATTTTGTATTCGTGTGGAATTCTCATCTCTATATTAAGGTGTCCTTCAACACCTATTGTCATCTTTAGTGTAAATTATTTACTCTATCCAACAACAAGTGCAGTTTTCTGAGGTTCGTTGAGCATCACACTATTGTTCGTAAGGTTTCCCAAGCTGTTCAATGGCGTTAGTTACCTTCCAGTTCCGGTATTTTATATTTATATGTAATTCTGGTCAATTACTAAACGCTATGAGTACGATTTTCAGAAAGCAAAGATTTTTTAGGTTACGTATTATTTGTATAATTAGTCGCCAAATTCACATTTTTACCTTTTTTGTGTATCGATTTAAAAAAAACTGAAACACTGGGATGGATAAAACTTCGTAGGTAAAATTTCTGCATAATTTGTTATTCGAAGATATGTCTACGATTTTACCTTTTTATGAGAGTCAACATCCATTTAAAGTGTGGTAAAATATCATTGTAAATGCACCTTTGCGTCTACTGAATTTGCCAATTATTTATTTAAACTTTGAAAAATAAATATGTCGTTTCCATCTAGTTTCAGTTGGATAAGTTCTGTATAGTTTTTCTCATAATAGCTTCAGAAAACGTCAAAATTGTGACTTTGACAGCTTATTTTACAAAAAAAATATTGCAACCAAGATAAGTTTACTTCGCGATAATTGTACCCCTTTTGGTGTTTACTTACTGACCAGAATTCCACAAAAAATATAAAGTAATGAGCTGGAAGATATACAGCGTTCATAAGAAATCTCGCTCGCTATTTCACCCGAAAATTTTCAAATAAATTTAGACGTAACCTATATAAGTAGTAGGGCCTAGTGTGCCGCCAACCTCGCGGTTGTTAGACTGAATAATCGGCTCAGCTAATAATGAAAATTAAAGACAGTGAACATAACCTGTATTTAGGTGTCTCCCTAGACAGTATTTGTGTGCATGAGGCACACAATTGATAGATCTATTAAGGCGCCCGCCTGGTGGCCATGTGTTAGTGTGAGTGAGGCACGACTCCAAGGGCGATGTTAACCAGCTTATCTGGCGCGGTATCGCCTCTACCGCCAGACACTGAAACCGCGTGCAATGGTATCGTAGGACACTCGCCTGGCTGACACTTTCAGTGGTGACCCCATCTTTTTATTGGGGGAACTTTTTAAGTAAAATCCAATACACCTCTCTATTGTAGTTTCACTAGAATCCCTTCAGTAGTTGTTTAGATGTAATAGATTGGAAAAGCCGTTTTTAGTCATTTTGAGGTGCTCTGAAATGGTCTTTCTAATTAACGCGATGTTTTAAAACTACTATTCCGAGGTTGTTTAAAGTGTTTGTTCTTTTCGTAAATCTACACATTAGAAACACGTTTAGTAGTTTCTTATATAAAAGCGTTCTGCCAGCACGCTGCAACGCTGGCTACAAGGCAGGCAGGCGGGCGCCTTAAGGGTGCCGCTGACCTGCGTATGAAACGGAGCGTCGCCTCAGCGCGCAAGTCACTCAACTGTTGACACTGAAGTGCTTCACTATTTTTTTCCCCTCTATAAGACCTGGAATGATGACCATATAATATTATTAGCGAGGAGTATAGCTGTAAGTACAATTCATATTTCTATACGTGTGCCTTTCGATCTCGGATGATATCTTCCCATATACAGTACGGCAGTCTGAAGATGCTGTTTGTTTTGTTTTATTGTATCCGTATGTTTTTCTGTACATAATGGTACAAAGATATTGGACAAGTCATATAAATTACATAATATGAGGTTTTTATGTAGAATGACGTTATATGATATAATATTCTTCATTCTTCAGTTCTGCATATTATGACTCTTTAAGTCACCATTTGTTGACCATGTCTTCATTAACCTGAAACACAAAAGAACGTATATGGAGACTGCCACGACATGTGCACAGTGCTTTATAAGTACGTATGTGATTTCTGCTGAATGAAATGCATGTTCGGCAAACAAAATCCTTAAATTTCCCTAAGAGTTCAGGGTCTGAGGAAAACTGTTCTTGTAAATGTTTTGGCAGCTTGTTAAAAATGAGACTACCGAAGATAGTAAAGCCCTTTTCGTACCAATTTTAAATTTACAGAGGGCATGTGAATATGATTTATTTTCTAGTGCCATGCGTGTGGTAGAATTAAATTACCTGAAATATATTATTGTTCTTGGGCATAAATAAGAGTCATGAATACTCGTATTCGCATGGCAATGGCAAGACCTTGGTGATATTAAAGAGGGGTATACAGGAGTCTATTTTCAGGCAATTTAAGGCTCCCGAAAATCATGTTTCTAACTAGTGTGCTAAATTTTAAACTTACAGTGTCACAATGTTTTATACGTGTTATTTTATTAGGTATACAGATTTAATGCACGTCAAGTTGTTTCGTAAAAAAATATAGCAATCGCAGCTTGCTCAGTGGCATCATTTAGAGGTTGCTGGGGGGGGGGGGGCAAACGCCCCCCATGGATTTAGAAGGGAATGTGTAAAATTTGTTTGTGTATTTTGTTATTTAAATAATAGTAACGTAAGCACATAAAACCAAAGTTTTATTATTAAAGTTTCTAATTTATGTATGATTAGTTAATAAAAAGGATGCAGCAAGGTCACTGTAACCGAAAAAATCTTACTCCTTCCCCCCCCCCCAAGAAAAACCTGAAATGACGCCCCTGAGCTTGCTGCAACGTACTTCAAACGTTGTTAAACGGGGGAATCCTCTCAGTAGTGTGTGGTAGATAAATAAACACTGAAAACATATATTGATTTGTACGCTTTTTTTAAAGCCAGTTTGAAAAAAAAATTCAATGACAATCCTAGACATTGGTATTTGCCAACTTTAAGAGTAAATATTTATCCAGAATTACTAATTCGTTACGTGTGATCTCTTGCACCGCAGTCAAATGCACGAGGTTCCGGCGTCAGATGTTGTGCCTCAGAAGTTCGTAACATAAAAAAAAAAAAAAAAAAAAAAAAAAAAAAAAAAAAAAAAAAAAAAAAAAAAAAAAAAAGTACAACGTTGACTAAAACTATTTTCTAGGATTCCTATTGTTTAATTTTCGCAAATAGGCTTCAGGAAACATGCATTTATAGATTAATGCTTTTTACGTTGAATTATTTACCACGCCCTCTTAAGGAACTAGCCCAACAGTCACCTGGAGTGACTGGAAAATTATGGAAAACAGAAAGTAGTATGGCTGGACCTGAACTCGAACTCTGATCCCCCTGAATGTGCGTTCAGGGTTTTACTGCGGAAATGAATTGATAATGTAAATGTCAACTATCATATCGTAATGCAAGTTGAGGTTTGCGTACAGTGAAAAATAAGGACAGGAGATGTGTCCATCCAAATGATAGTGTGGTAAGTATGACATCATTTTTGGTGGCCTCAATTTCTTGGTAGTGACAACAAAATGTTTCTGTGGTGAACACAAATAATTTAGGCATGGTGAATACCATCAAAAAAATATTGTAACTACCACAAAATGTTTCTGTGGTGAACACAAAAAATTTAGGCATGGTGAATACCATCAAAACATTTTGTAACTACCACAAAATATTTGATTTCGTGTACCGTAGTGCGCGAGAAAGAAGAAATCTAAAGTAATGTTACTGGCACGGTCGTAGAAGAACAGGTCTGGACACTCGCCTATCTAACAATGTATTTTGCTTGACCCCCTTGTTGTTTGGCTGTAGTTCGTCAAGTTACCGAGAATGTTGAACTTTTTGGCGCTGTTTTCCGGGCGGTCGGACTCAAACTCCGTCCATTTTTTTTTCATTGTTAAATTTATAAAGTAAATAAAGATTGCTCTAGCCTTTTCTTAAATTTGTGAGCGAAGAAAGTATTTCATAAATTGATAAAAAATACGTTTTGATAAATTGTTTATCTTAACGGAAAGAAAGTGGGCGGAGTTTAGTCCGACCGCCCTAACACCAGCGCCAATAAAACACAATATTCTCGATAACTTTGTGAACTACAGCCAAACAACAAGGGGGTCAAATATCCAGGCGAGTGTCCAGACCTGTTCTTCTACGACCGTGGTTACTGGTACACTTCACTTTCTTAAAAGTGTTGCCTAGCTAAGAGCCGTGGCGTGTACAAGAATACGGATTTACATGTTAAATTATATTCGACGCTGCTCAGTAATTTTTGTAATGCCGCTTTGGGACAGAAACAGTGCTGTGCACTGAGAAGAGGAGAATATCACTGCAGGAACAAAATTGCAGAGAAAAATGAATGAGAGTACATTTTCTAGTGTTTTGATAGTAAATTTATTTGTCCGTAGTTTTCAGGGTACCGTAAAGTGAGGTTACTTTGCACCCCATGGGTAACTTTGCACCACCAGGTTTATTATTAAGACTACTAACAATAAAGTCTTCAACAATTTTAGATTCTGCAAAACCTTCATTTACAACAAAATTCTGTGGTGTTCAGGTAAAGGGGTATAACTCGGAAAACGAGAAAATTGTGTTAGGTATGGGAGCAAATTCTACATGTTATGTCCTAGGTCTGGATAAAAGGCTGTATAAATAAGGGTTATAAGAAGGTAAAAAATTAAATTTGGATGTTTGCATGTTCCATTATACACAGTATTACTTCAAACTTTCTTTTTAGATTTACACAAAACACTTTTTTTTTCTTATACCACTTTACCCAACACCACAGAATTATGTGGTGCTAAGTAACATCGAAATTATGCGAAGTAACCCCACTTTACGGTATTCAAAAAACACCTTAGAGATTCTATAGCAGTGCGGACCTCACCAAGACGAATAAAAAGTCAGATGTATCGTATGTTGGTTCGGCAGTTGCTGAGTCCAACCGAATATATATTATTACCGAAATATACATGATCAGGTGGTGCAGTAATAAAGCACGAAACACGCATTAGTATAGAAAGGCAAATTTCACGAGTTCAATGATAGAATTCACTGTCCTCTATATACTCAAACTACAACAATGTGTCCCATTAGCTACAACAATTTGTCCGTTATAGCTACTCTCTATAACAACAGACGAGGAACTAATAGACGAGGCTAGAGTATGAATACAGCAATGGATTCTAGCATGCGGGTCATTGAACTAGCGGGATTTAACTTTCCCTACGCATTAGGAAGTATCATGCAATTCCAATGCTTTTCCGCAATCTTCCCAGGCGAATGTTGCATTGTTTGCTAATTACAAACGATGTAGTTACTACCCTTCCCGCTCCCGATTCTTCAAATCAACGGTTCCATTTTTAATGTCCTTGCAGTTTACGAGATGTTAAATACTACTATTTACATACGTTTCACCTACTTTTTTTTTACATGGTAATGACAGGAAGGGCTGGCGGGTATGCGGTTAGTGGGGACATTCTGTATAACATTACACATCTACGTCAATGTTATCTTAATGCTCAATACATTCTTCTCAATACTTCCTGTTTTCGCTTGTATTTTGTTTGGGATACACACGTAATACTGATAGTTGGAAATTATCAATGTCATCTCATCATAAATATTAAAAGTACTTCCATTCATATCATTGTGTGCACCGTAATTACTCTCGTCTAATACTGTTTCTTCGCTTCTGAATTTTTACTTTGAATTGTAGAGTAATTCTAGTGCAGTCATCTACTGCCATGTGCCGTTACCACTATCATTGCAGACAATAATCTTAAGAATCGCTTTTTTTTTAAATAATTTACTAAATATATTTCCAAGCCACGTAGAGTGTTCAACTTAGCAAGATAAGTTTTTGTCTCTCTTTAGCTTATTTTTAAGCAAAGACATGATTGTCTGTTTTATATGAGAAAATTATATTTGTGGAAATGACAGCGATTTGATGTGGATTCTGAAAATCAGTGATTTTTTTAATTAATCAACCGCACAATTGTCTTAATTTGCAGCAATATCTTTTCTTGTTTACTCTTACGTTCTTTACGTCTATAGGAAAATTAAAACTATATATTTGTTATTAATTTGTTTGGAGAAGAATCAAAATCTGTACTAAATTGTTATTTTTATAAACAATAAAACATGCACAGACAGTAATGCCTGTTGTGTTAACACCCCCCCCCTTTTTTTGTTAAATACTAAGTAATTGTTATTTGGTTGTTGACTCATCGTATTTTTTTTGGTATTGTGCATCGAGGGCACTTAAAACTTCCAAGTAAATATACAATTTTAGGCCGTTTACGTGTTTAATATAAAGTCTGAAATTTTCTTTGAAGTTCTTATTTGCTGGTTCACATGGGTAATTGAAGTTATTTACGATTTGTATAAACCCTGCTCGGTGTTATTTAGTGTTCTTTAGTCCACGATATTAATATTATAATTTTATGCATCGATATGTGCCATAAGTAGGTCCCATGAACGTTTCGCGAAAATAATTTTGCCCCAATTTGTTTCAGTCCCTTACGTGCACATCTGCAGTTGTGCTTCATAGTCAGTGACTGGATGTTTTAACTCTCACGTATCTTTAGGTTCTCTCCACAAATCACAGAAGTGTGGTGTTACAGTACCCTTATTCAGTCTAATGAGAGACTTCACTTCATAAAACAAGCTGCCAATATCCAACTGCAGATGTGCACGTAAGCCACTGAAACAAACTAGGGCAAAATTATTATTGCGAAAAGTTCATGGGCCTAGCCATGAGTCGTAAAACTAATACCATATGTCCTGAGTGCGGCGCTTGGCGGGAAAAGCAGTAGACGTTGTTGAATTATTCAGAACGCTACGATTATAGACGTTACAAATAACTGTGATTGTTAGGAATAACCGGTTCGTGGAAGTAGTAAACTGCTCACTTAAGGCCTTGTTACGGAGTTTTGCAGTGATTTCGAAAATATTTTTTTATTGCTACCTAACACTCATATCAAAACTTCGTTGCACGGTTTTGACACTTATATGTTATAATTTGTAGCTGAATTTTTTTGTAGAATTATACTGAACGGCTTATTTAGATTTCATCCACGTTTTTCGTCGTGAAAATAAACAAAAATTAAGGAAATTATTTTTTACCTGGCGAATGGTACATTATTAAAAAAAAAAAAAAAAAAACGCGTCCACAGTATTGTGCATCGGGTGATTGCACATTGACTCAAATTTTTTCAAAACTTTTGGTTAAAAAATATTTCATTTATTGGCACCAGTCTGAAAAAAAATCGGGAACAAGCCCTAAAAAAGTTATTTTTTGTGCAAGTTGAATATTACAGACTCGGCTATCTGAGCGTATGATAGTGCGAGCAATTCGACTGAATGTAGCGTTCAAGTTCGTAGAAAAATGGCATCATGTTCTACTTCTGACGTTTCTGATAGTTTACGCCAGTCACGGCTTTCTTTTTTGTGAGCAGTAGTTAAACTTTTTAATGTGTTTTTGAAAGCATTGCCTGAAGAAATGTCGATTAAATTCCGTAATTACTACTTCACTGCTATGCATTAGTCATCATTCGCTCGTGACTGAAAATGTAACGAATTTTCAATTACATTACGTTATGAACTGTTCAAAAAAAATTTTCAGTTGGTGAGAGGCGATACTAATAACAAAAAGATTTGTTACGCAGTCTGAAATATTTTCAAAAATATCTCCTAATTCAGTGTCTTACAGGCGTAATTTGATTTCTAATGAATACGACAAAAAGAAACGCTCATTTTAGAAATAAATAATGCTAGTCGTCTTGGTAAGGCTCCATATTATGCGTTACAATATATAATTATACACAACTATTATCGTGTGTCGTTTTTACTCCACCAAACAGTATCAAGGTACATACAGGATTACGGAAATTAGTAATTACAAAGTTCTAGAGTATGCAGAGAGGTCGGGGTACATTTATATGAAGTGTTATAGCTGTACAGGTGGAAATATACATATATTTTTAAAGATGTATTTTGGGGATTGGGGATATTTTATGTTTTTACAGCCTGACAAGATAGGTTACGAGTTAATTGTACCAAACCATCCGAAGAATATCATTCTGCATATTTCTAACCGTAAATAAAATAAATAAAATTAATTTAAATTCTTATTTCACTTAAATGTAAAAAAAAATAATTTTGACATGAATTTGTGAAATTAAATTCTAAATACAGAAAAGCCCTATATTTTTATTTCAAAGAGTTATATCACACCAAGCAGTTAGGAGCGTGTTCATATGTTAAATTTAGATTGTTGTTTTAAGAATTGTAAACTTCAAGCTTACAAAATTTCATTAATTCGTTTTAAAAATGTAACTTTTGCGTACGGTT
Organism: Medauroidea extradentata; assembly: GCA_003012365.1. NCBI lineage: Eukaryota > Metazoa > Arthropoda > Insecta > Phasmatodea > Phasmatidae > Medauroidea > Medauroidea extradentata. The sequence goes on along the minus strand of PNEQ01052845.1, from coordinate 28,813 downwards.
ATAATTTTGCAGAGTGTTACTTTGTAAAAAGTAAAATTATGTTACATGCAAAACTGTAAATAATAATTTCTTGCGCTTGAACATGTTTTCCGGCTATCACCACGTTATTTTTTTCATGTATAGGAAACAACTGTGATACGTTATGACTCTGATTACGTTGCAGATTATAGTCATAGTTAGTTGATTGTTTTTTCATAGGACGACGAGGTGGATGGTAAAACAATTCATGGTCAGATGTTTGTCCTTGAGTCCTGCCGTCAGCTATATTTTGTGTACAAATATACGTGAAATATGCCCATAGCTTTAAATCTTTTATACATTTTCTGCAGAGGAAAAAAATATTGCTTCATCTTGTCACATTGCTCACTTTGCCCATTCATTCAGATATGTAAATTTACCTTTGAACGTATCTTAACGTGTAAGTTGTTCCACAGAAGACGCTAAGTGCATTATATAATAAAATTAAAATTTACGAGTATTTTATTTTCTTATCACGAGCAAAGTTAGTGAAATGTTTTAAAAAACATTTGCTGTTATTGCAACTCGTGCGAATAATATGAACAAGGCACTCTAGGCAATTTGCATGTTCCCAAAAATAGCTTTAATTCAGAAAAGATTAGGTTGGCCTACATTACTAATTTAAAAGAAGCCTTCGTGGTTATAATGTTTGCAGACTTTCGTATTCATTGTCATGTAGATTTTTCTGTAAAACTTGAGCCATTATTTGATAAACCACACTGGATCAGTGATCATTTTGAATCTTGTAATGCCTAATTTAGCTATGCCCAAGAAAGTGAAGGTGTCGCGGTGGCCGAATGGTCAGACCAGAACCTCATAACAAGGCGATCCGGGTTCGATTACCGGCGGGGTATGTCCCCGAATGTGGGAATCGTGCCGGACGATGCCGTTGGTCGGCGGGTTTTCTCGGGAATATCCAGTTTCTCCCGCCCCTTCGCTCCAACGATGCTTCACACTCACCTCATGCGCTGACCAAAATCTCTCTCACTCCAACAACGTGTAAATTACATTCCAACACATTCTCAAAATACTGCCATGAAGACAACGGCAACCACTCGGAGCTCGTAGATATATTTATGTTCCAAACCGGTACCGTGAGTTAGGTCCGATGACCATTCCCAAGGACAAGAGAGGTAAAAATAAAAGAAGCGGCTGGACTGAAGGTTGAAGGATGGGCAGTACGGCCAACGCCTCTTCTCTTGTCGACGGTCGTGTCCGATCCCTAAGGCTGACCTGCTACGTCGCGGTAGGTGTAGGGCGATGGAGGGGGTAGGACGACTGGGAGGGGCGAACATATCACCGGGGCAGGACTAATCGCTGCACCATGCAGAAGAGCGTGGGACCGAACATGTCGACACGACGACGCGCCGAGTCGATCACCCAGCCACTGGCGGCGTCCTGCTGGGTGCCTGTCCGAGCTTGTTTCAGCCGTCAGAGCTGCTCCTTCTTACGTTATGGGCGTTGCTCCCGTAAATATTCATTTTTTTTTATATTTGTGCCCAAACTCTGTACAACTTTTACACGTCAGATAACATGTATTTTTCCCAAATAAAAAAAAATAGGCCCCATTGTTTTTGCATAGTAATAATAATATTAATAACAATAACAACAAAGTTACAAGTTTAGCAGCAAGTTTACATGTGGGCAATTTTCTGAGCGCTTTGGGATAGAGGTCTTATAATTAGAAGTAAAAGTTGAATTAAGTTATTGATTTACTAGCTAACAAAGCTTACAAAAATACACAAAAGAGCAATCAACTATAACTTTCACAACACCCTTAATTATGCACACAATACTACTGTTCCACGGAAACGTTAATTAGCTTAGACAATTAAAGCACAAAAATATTTACAATTAATCAAAGTCTCAAATCACAATAAAAGTTCAGTCATATATCCAATAAACAGTCTCTCAAATAGTGATAATATACAACCTTAACAGTCCGAAGTGATGATGGCTCACCATGTGCTGCGCAGCACCACGAGTGCACCACTGTCTTCACTCTTGAGGTCTTCGGTTCGACTCCCGTCGGGCACCTCCTTGTTGTCCGTCGACCCGTAGCAGCAGTCCTCTTGTTTTGCCCAATACTGCTCCGAAGGTATGTGCCTGCAGCCTCACAGTAAACTCTGACGTCACTAAGATGTCTTCACCAGTCTCTCTCCCCGAGCATAGCATCTTCATCTTGCACGACCAATAGCGAACTCGCCCCACATATGTTGATTTGGGGCTTATATACTCAGGCCAAACTCCTGAAATCCTGGGATTCACGCGAATTACAGGGGTCTAAAAATATACATTACATCATGCTTGGGACGTAGCCGTCCGTCTTTTGAGTCATGGGCTAGTCCAGAAGGTGTTTCGACACATCTTCCAGTCACCCTGCCCTCTGGAACACAGCATGCAACAATAATAATCAATATTACCGAGCATCGGCTATCTGTCAGGTAATTTCTGTCCCAATGAGTAGATGTGACCACATCAGAATTATTCCTCATTTTCTTACAGATTTGTTTACTGGCTCAAAGTTCTTCAGGACTGGGTCCCAATTGTGTACGTAGAAGAAATGTACGTGCAATTGAATTCTAAATTGTTCTGAAATTAATGCCCGTTACTTTTGAAGTTTTCACTGACAAAAAAAGTTTTGTGACCACCACAAAATATTTTTGTCATTGTGGACCTCACCGAATTTTTTCGCGGTGACTACCGAAATACCTCTTATGTTTACAGTCACCCGAATTTAACACATCGTTGCTGTTACAGCCATTCAGCTTAATTGCCACTTATATGGATATGGATACATACTGTATTATTGGAAACATTTTATTGGCTTTTCATGGTACTGGATGTTAGATTAGCATAATTTATGAGGTTAGTTAAGCCTAAGATTATAAACTTGTTTGAATAAAAAGTAGGGTTTTTTTTTTTTTTATAAATTTTAGGCAGGTTTACCTACTTAATAGCCAATAGACAATATTTACTTTCGAAATACTTGATTCAGGTGTATTCTTTTGTGCTCAGTCACGAGACGTGGCGAAGATAACGAGACATTTATATTTATTCAACTGTCTACACGGAACACAAGAACTCAACGAAACTACGAACATTTTATTTTACTTGATTGGACGAATCACGTATAATATGATTAGTTGTTTGTGTGTTTCTCAGTTAATGAGATTGGTCGTTTATTCATTCATGTCACGTGTTATACAACGATACGAGAATAACGATGCAACTTGGAAATAAAAGCGAGAAAAGTAAAACTTTCCTCGACAACTATTAACGTTGTAACGTGATGAGAATACAAACGACGATGACTCTCATTGTATGTAAAATATTTTTAGTGGAAGAAATTTGCATGTACAGTATAGGCAGATATATTATTATATACCCAACATTTTAAAATCAATTTCTTTGCGTAAATAATAATGAAGCTGAAACTAAAACTGAATTATCTCAGTGTGTCACTAAGGGGATGGAGAGCCTTCAAACTGACCACTCAGCGGAACTTGTAATCAATTAATATGTTCTATTGGGCCAATATATGTTAACTTTTGAGAGCGTTGAAATGTTTACACTGGTTTTCAGTTACATGGAAGTTTTCGTTTTAAAAATAGTAAATATGACTGCAAAACGGCTGAAAGGAAACTTTATGCAATGCTAACTTTATCGTGAACGGCATATGCTTACATTTTGTTATATGAATTGCAAAACACTGTATTACTAGTTAGGGCATATATTGTTTTATAACGCCACGAGTCGCTGTGGTTTGCTAGCACACAAAAAAGAGTAGGCCTACGTACAATATACACGGATTTACGTTTAAGATATTTTTCTAAAATAATTAATATCCGGTTCTGAAGCACTGCGCTCGAGGCAAGTAGTACCATGTTTTTGTTTACTCCATGCTAGCAGTACGGCTATCATCATTGCTGCTATATGCTTATAACAGACGAATTGGATGACAAACTGTAAAGTAGAGAGAGGTGTACGTTCGGAGAAAGAAAGAGACCGAGCTATAAGGGCGACCTTGAAGCGCGCATCAAATGCCGAATCGCCACAACGAGCCAAGCGCTATACTGGTGTGCAAGATCTTCTTCGCTAATCAATTTTTTATATGAAACTTTAAATAGTTACTTTTCAGAAAAAAAAATAATGAGCGTATGTAATTCATTGTACATATTCCTCTGTCTACACCTAGTTTGCAAACTTAGGGTTTGAATCAAGAATCAGTAATATAGTTAAAATTTTAAAGGTGACAATTTCAAACAAAGAAAATATTATACCAAATAGTTATGTAATACTACTGCTGTATGAGAAGAAAACGTTGCTATTTTATCAACACGTTTTTATTAACTCGTTTTCTTGTGTGTTCGTTTGTCTATTTTTTGACAATGAATAATGACGTGAAACTTTAACATAGTTCATAACTGGTTTTTAATGATGAACTATAGGCACTGATAATAACTGGATGACACCTAGTATGAAAGGAAAATATGTTTTAAACAAATAATTATTAACTAATCTTTTTGTTACTTTTTAGCATACCGCGTTAAACTAACTTCCCGATAAACTAGAAACTTGAAATTTTAAACACAGGTCAGCTCTACGTGACAAAGCAATATAAGAGCAAAAATTATGAAATAATTATTTAATGAAAAACTTAGAAAATTTAAACTTCTAATACACTACGTTAAATAAACTGCGGGATTTATGGTACTTGAAACTTTAAACGTAACTCAGAACTGATTACAAAATTTCACATACGCAAGACTAAAAATTAGAAAATAATTATTAAAATTTTTAAAAATAATATTCCCCGATGTTAAAGCGGACTACAAAGCGTAAACTAATTTTTCGTGTGAAAATACTTGTAAGATTTAAAACGCTTAACGTGGGTCGCATGCAGTAGATAATAGCAATAGGTGTTAGACAGTAGCGGTAGTTGAGAAAACTTGCGCAACAGTTCATATCATTTGCATTAAATTAAAATTGTTAGTGATTTAATTGAAGTATGCATGCATCAGTTATCTATTGCATGAGCCCCACGTTCTTCGTTTTAAATCTTACAGGTGTTTTCATAGTAAAATGATTTTATACTCTTCAGTCCGTTTTAAAAACGTGGTATATTATTTTTTTAAATTTAAATAGCGTGTGGTATATACATTTTTTATTTTAATAATTATCTTAGAAAATATTTTGTGTCTTAAATGTAAGTTAAAAATTTTTGTCCTAAATATTACAAAGTGATATTTTTGTATAAAATCCTTTTTATCGCAATATTTCTGAAGAAATATTATGTAGAACACTTTTTCTTTGAAAGAGTTATCTTTTATATTGGACCATTGACAATTATTAACTTAAATTTAGTGTTCATTTCTCATCTAAACTTTATAGCTGCTAGTTAAGTATAGGCAGAACTGAAATTTCACATAGAATATACATAATTTTCGACTGAAAGTGTTATGTTTAGAATAACGCTGTAAACGTTTATTGGAATGTTTAATAATGTGAGTTGATGTAAAAAACACAATTCTAAAAAAAATATTGCTTGACAACATCTTGAACAAACATGTTTCTTGTATGATGAATTTCTGGTGAACTACTATTCCCCAAAATTTTGAAACTTCGACTTCGGTGCAAGTGCTCATCGTCAACGAATGCATATTTTTGGCAAATTATTTGCTCGAAGAGAGGGTAATTACTGTTTTGTGTTATTGATGTGTTTAATTTTTGAGTTTTGAAATCCAGGAAACGTAAAAAAGATAAGAAAATAAGTGAAATTATGTGTGTCATGTCCTATTCAAAATGAACCATTGTGAAGCTATAGGTTATAAGGGGTTCTTGATAAAGTGAGCACTTTTGAAAACCATCGTCTCTAGAATAATAACTAAAATACTTGTGACTGCAGACTTCAACTTTTCAATTTTGAGTGCGTTGGTTTGTTACTTACGGTGCTTTGTTTATATAAAAAAAGTTGCAGAAATATAACAATTATCTGTCAGGAAACAGACAACTAGGATTTTCAGGACCTATATAACATTAATTTTCCGCTTGAATGTTTTTCCTGCATAAGTCTTGATACGCCCTTATCAGGGGCGTAGCCAACAATTTTTCATTTGGGGTGGAGGGATATTACCCATATCCGGACCGTAATAGATGTTTCCGAACCAAAAAATGTAATGTACCGCTTCAAGAAATTGAAATAGTTTTAAGGATAAATAATGATTAGAATTTCGGGGTGGGGGTGGGGATTATACAGAGTGTCCCGTAAGTCCGGTCTTATAGGGGAAATATAAATGGGTTAAATATGGAACGTGTATAGTTTATATAGTAGTGACACAGTGTGTTGAAGTGCGACGACGGAAGTGTGTTCACACCCATGTGCCATTACGATAGAAAATAATTTCATTTATGGCCACGATTAACTTTTCGAATGCGGAATGCGACTTGTCCTATGAGACCGGACTTGTGGGACATTCTGTATATCGATATCCCCTCATGACTACACCACTGGCCGTTATTAAGAATATTGGGTAACTTAAGAGAAGTCCTCGCGTGGCTCATGGTCGTTATTGTAACGTGTCACATATTTTTTTTTACGCGAAACTGCTTAAATCACTCACATCACGTTTATCTACGAAAAGTAAACACACCTGAAACTACGCTTCTATAATTTTAAAAATTCAGCGTGCTTGTTAGAAACATGATTTTCGAGCCTCTAAATTAGCCAAAAAGTATATTTTTAGTCAGATTTAACTCCCCGCCTATTTTTTTTTTTAGCCAGATTTAACTCCGAAACTCGTAAAATGCAAAACGAGCTACATGCGTTGACCTTTATTTCACATTATTCAAAAAAAATTTTAGGGTCACTACTTAGTCACGTAGCAAAAAGACTACAAGGAAAACCTTGCATGCCAGTTTGGTGCTCTATGAATGTCGAGCGTGGTACTCTGGCTCTTATCACTCCTCTGTTCCTATCCGTCAAACATAGAAATTTGGAACCGGTACACATTCCTCTTAACACGAATCCTCTAGGACTTTGAAAGAAAACAGTTTTTGATGTATTAACGATTTTAGAAAGCTGGCCTCTTTGTTCGATTGCAACACAGAAAAGAGTACAAGAGAAAATTCTTTGGAAGTAATAACATTTCGAAAGGAAGGAAAGTTTAACTGGCCAATGATATTATCCCATCGTATTTTGACATCGCCCAAAAGTTTCGTACCGATCAGTTTTCTCCTTGAATATTTAACGCGCGCCTGTCTCCCATCTCAGCCTTTCTCATCCTTCATCTACCACGTGTTGGTCTTCGCTCCGTTCCTATCGACCAGCTATCGACTTGGCCGTGCCGATAATCGATTAGTCGAGGGTAAACGGTGCGGCCAGTCCCCCACGCGACGCCGTATAACGGCCTGTGAATACATTACACACCCATCATGCCGCCCAAACTAGGCGCACGCCCCACAGACCGTAGACGGCGGCAGTCTTCAGCCAGTGGGCGATACGGCATTTGTACCGCGACCAAGTCTGACGACTGCTGTCGTCCAGTTCCTAGAGAAGTTCGCAGCGTCCTTGAACACCACGAACAACGTAAACAACCTGTGGGTGTCTGCGGCGTGAATGTTTCCGTATTTAAGCTGCCCGAGGCTACTGTCAGCAGACACACAATAATGTTTGTGCAACCGTCAAAAGTTAATTTCTCCGAAAAGTAATAAGTAGTTGTTTTGATTTGAAATGTTTTGTTCAGAACGTTTTATGTGTGTTCACTGGATCCTTAATATATTTACTGGGCGTGTGTTTTATACATCAACTAGACATGTTGTTGTGCTCGAACTAGTTGTTTTCTGTGTTTTATATATATATATATATATATATATATATATATATATATATATATATATATATATATATATATATATATATATATATATATATATATTTATATATAGGTGTGTTACAAATTCACTGGAATTATTTTGGTAATTTAGTGGGTATTTTTATATTTACTTGTTTTTAAATATATTAATTCACTGGAATTATTTTGGTAATTTATTGGGTAGGTCCTATTTGTATATTTACTGGTTTTTAAATACATAGAATGATCTTCATATCTATATATTTATTTATTTCCTTGGTATAGTATACCGATAGAATGACTGTTTTATGTAGATTTACGGAATGTTTTCACAAAACTACTGGATATTTTACGTGCAGTGTAGTAAAAACTATATTCAAAGCATCTGTGAGATGGTCTTACGATACCGGTTTCTTTTAGACGGTAAAAAAATGTTCGCAATAACAGTGTTAATAGGAGAAACCTATGGCCTCAACTAAAAACTTATTCGTGTGATTTGGATCATCCCGGGTAATTATTGTTCCTTAAGTGTTAAAGGCGTAGAAGTGAGGAAAAATCAATATTTTATATTTGTACAAAATAGTATTAATTTTGTAGACGTTACTTGGGAGAATTTTTTTTTTTTTTTGCTTAGAAAAAAATTGCTGCCAGTTTTCCCGTAATGGCATTTCAAAATCAAAGTTTGCAAGTTTTCCGTTCTTGAATGTCGCAAAAGCCAGTAAACATAATGGAATGGAAAAATCTATATTAAAACTAAATATCAAGTGTTACTGCTTCGTATATTTTAAAAGCCATCACGAAATATTTTGTAACTTAAAAAAAAAAAAAAAAAAAAAAAAATTCAAATAGAAAGTATTTTGTAATGTATTTTAAAATATGTCAAGCAGTAGCCCTTGATAATTTGTTTTAATGTGAATTTTTTCATTTTATTATGTTCATTGGTTTTGTGACTTATAAGAACGAAAAACATACAATTTCTTACTTTAAAGTGCAACTATACAAAAACTGGCCGAGTTTTTTTTTTGTATTAGGGAAATGTACCACGTAACGTCGACAAAACTAACACAATTTCATACAAATATAAAATTACTATTTTTTCTTACTTGAAAATCATTTAAAGGTACAATGTCTAAATTTCGCCATATTCCAGTAGATATTGTTATTATGTAAAATACATTTGAAGGTGCTGGCAGCCTTGAGCATTCTCCCTTCCCAGTTGCCCGTAATTCATCATGAGCCGTCGCAGGCAATTTTTCTTGAAGCGGGGGCGGTGTTCGTCAACGAGCATATACACAGATAAGACACTCAAAACCTTTACATTATTTTTTTTTGTCGTGTGTAAATCTACCAATGTCTTGTTGGGCGTCGCAAATGCCAGCAACATGACGCCGACAAACAAGTATAATGTTTTGTTCTTTATTTTACGTAAGTAACTTTCATTATGTTTTAATTTATAACCACGAGACAATACATTCATAACACAATGGTAAAATTGTTTTTTTGAAATACACATTATTAATTGTTATTGTAATGCCGGTTCTGGTCCAGGCAATGAAACAGTTACGAATCGAAAATGAAACAATCGTTTTGTTTATCCCTATCCAGTGTCTAGCGCCTTGTGTTGGTCGTTGTGGGAACCAAGGTATTTGCGGAGGGATGAGGGGTTGAGGGAATCTGCCGCGGAAGCCTTGAAGGTCGCTGCCGACGGCTGAAGACCCTCGTGCCGACGAGGACGAGCGAGGCAGGTGATTGGTATTCAGTAAACGTGCCCATTTACTGCTCGGCCCGGAAGACGAATGTGAACTGCCCCTCCTCTTGTAGCGTGGACCAGGCAGCGGTGTTAAAAGACCGCGTCGGTCGTGTGAACAGTTGAAGGGAGGATCTGTGCGAGGACGCGTCTAGCACACGCCTTGTCGGGCCCACAGCTTCAACGAAAGCGACCGCAGAAAAAAAATTATGACCCGTATATTATTAACGTTCCCGTATTAAAGGCGCCGCGGACTCGGGTCAAGAAAATAGTTCCTGGCTAGAACATCAGTTCTACGGCAATCATTCTAAAACCACTTTCAAAATGAGCCTTCACGAGGGGTGGAATCTGAGAAATGTTCCATGCATATTTATTAGTTTAGACAGGTCCTCGCCGTTTCTTTTTATTTTTTAAAAAATAAATTTGTGCCTCAGTTTAACGTGCCTGTATGTAAGTGAATTATGTGTGTCCACTCACCTCTTCGTTGTAATAACTTTCTTATACTTAAGCGTATTCACAGAGTTTGTCTGAGTACTCAGTGTTTCAGAAAATACTCCTCAGTGTAATTATTTAATAACTGCATTTTTTTAACGAATAGTGCCACTTCGAAAATTTTCGGTTTATTGCATGCTACATAAAATAAATGCGGTGTTAAAATTTAATTCTGTAAGAAATGAATGAGTGTATAAAACGTATCGAAAATTAGACGTTTCACGTAGGATAATTTTTGTCTCCATTGGAGTCAGTGATTGCGCGGTGTTTGCAGAGGTTAGGCTTTATGAGGCTCTACTTCAAGTTAATCCTCAGTACGCAGGGAAGCCAGAGGATCTGTGAAATTAGAACACAAAAATTTCTGATCAGTGAGTTGATAAAGTGATTCGGCGTCCTTTGAATTTTTTGTTGTACCCCTATGAAAAACTTACTTATCTTTGTCCATGCTTTAATTAGCAGTTTAATGATAGTAAATTAGTGTTGTTCGTTTCGCTATACAGCTCATAATTTTAGTATAGTAAATCGGGCATCTAGATTCGTTTCCCTATCGGGGCCGCGGTGGCCGAGGGGTCAGACCTCTCGCCTTCCACCAAGGCGATCCGGGCTCGATTCCCGGCGCATGTGGGATGCCTCTGGTCGGAGGGTTTTCTCGGGGATCTCCCGTTTTTCACCGCCCTTTCATTCCGGTGCTGCTCCACACATCATATCACAAATCACCAGCGCTAAAGACCTTGATGTTAAGCGCTGACCAAAATCTCTCTCTCGTTTCCCTATCTTGTCAATCTAAGTTCGGTTTTGTATGGTTTCCCAAAATAGCTCTACACGACTCCTGAGGTGGTTCCTTTAAAGGGACCACTGCCGAATTCCTGTTCTCGTATTTACCCGTCTCTAATGACCTCGAACGCAACATATAGCTCAATTAAAATTAAAATAAAACACTTTACTGTCAATAGCTTGTAACAACATTTATTTGCCTTCCTTCAGGTCTGGAGAATAAGTTACTAACTGCGTCTAAGAACACAAGGCCACGCTTGTCTCAAGTCGTTCTACGTCGAAGGTGATGTTCTATTCCGGACCCCGGACTTCTGTGCAGAAGGACTGGCAGGACCCGAAGACAAGCAGCACCCACGGATGGCGTGCATAAGACCGGTTGAATATATTTGGCGATAGCAAGTATCGCGTTTGGCGCGGGAAAATCCAGTAGCAGGGAAGCCGTTTAACGCATGTTTTACGAGGATATCATTTAGCGGGACATATTTCTTTCAGTGCTACCGTGAGAGCGCGGTATTTTACGATCCGGTAGCTACTGTCATGAGCCCGAAGGGGGGGGGGGAGGGATGAACTGTCCTGTCATTCAAGTATCGCCAGCAGGTTTCCTTGTAAGAGTCAGACTCTCTTAGATTATTATTAAAAAGTAACTGTCAGATAATTCATTAATTTTTTAAAAAATATTTTCATTTCTCCAAGGTTTTCTTCAGTTCCTTGTTTTATATTAATGTGGCCACCTGCCAAGGCTGAAGAGCAATGTGCAGAGATTCGGCTGTTAAGAGATTATTTGAAAAATGCTCAGCGTGTCTGCTAAGGAATAACGTTGAAATAATTTTACACGTTTAAATTTCATCACTATTTATTAATGCACATTTTCTCTCTTCCGAAAATGGCGTAAATTTATGTTTTACGGTCATTTATAGGCATGAATATCTTGATACGAATTATTCAAAAAGGTACAGACAGGTACAATGCACATTTGTATGTAATATTACGTCACACAGGGATAAGGTCACCACTGAAAGTCTCATAGGCGAGTTGTCGGCGAGAAGACTTGACCCCAAATCAGGGACGTGCTCCTAGATGCTAGGGAGAGGTGCAATGCGCATACTATGTCGTCCTTACCGAATCCTCAGGGCCTGTATTACCACCTCCGGATAAAGTTCTGGATAAAACATATCTAGAAGATAGTCCAGAAACGTGTAGTTATGACCCTCTGATATCGTTTATCCGAGAGACTAACCACTGGATAGGCTATCAGCTACTACGACCTGCTGATAGGTACTTATCCGGAAGTTAAACGTATAATTGGAACAAAAATGGCGTCATATATGTTTGTTAATCGTGAAGTTGAGGTTAGGATCCCACTTCACCAAATGGAGACCTATAAGTTTTGGTGACAGCAGAAAAAGTAATATATAAATTATGAAATTATTAAACAAGAGTGTGTTAATTTTTTTTGACAATAAGGTTTAGTCCAGTTAAATATACAGGGCAATTCCTTTAGAGAACAACAGAGCTAATACTTCATGTGTTTCATACATTGTTTTGTCAACAAATAATTTATTATATTAATCGCGTACGTGCTTCGCCAATTACAAACTGTGCCAAATCATTTTCTCCGTTGATTATATTGGATTGTACTTTCTCGTATAGATTTGTCCATTGCCACTCGGTTCTTATGCGTCTCTTCTTTTGTATACATGGTTTGTTTTTATCGTTTTTAGATTATAATTCCGCAGATTCGATTTGTTACTAGCATTATGCTGTGAATTTAATCCACTCCGATTCGTCTTATTAAGTTGTATGTTTTATCATAATATTTGAAAATACTTATCTGTAGTCCTTCCCGCTTTTTCATTTTTCTTTCTAATGTTTTTGTTATAGCAATTCGGGCGATGTCCTAATAAGTATCCTTAATTTAGCCGTATATTGATGCTGCGGACCAACATTTCATAGTGTAGTTTATTCTGACGTATTCATTTTTTCAGCGGTTTTGATGTGATAGGTGGCATGAAGCACCCATATAATTTATATCTTCTTCTCATTTGAGTCCCAACGTGTTGACAAATTGCTACCAAATTCAAGCATTCTTTCTGGCAACTGTTATTGGTGCCTAGAATTTCTTAATGCTATTCATTTTAATGTATGGCATCCGGATCTAAAACCGTTGCCGTCAAGTAAGTTAAGCCAACAAAACGTTTTTTATAAAAATATTGATGTCCCTGACTATGCACAGCAACGTCCAAATAATAGACATATATTGTTACAAGTTTATTAGTCCACGGACTTCCCCCTCCCCCTTACTCTTAGGAAAAAGATGGCGTAAAGCTGGTGCGTAACTCACGGAGGTCGTCGGTTAGGATGGACCCGAAGGAAACAAGCACTCGGTCGTTGTACACGACGCCCTGTTGGAAATGGATGGAATTATGCATAAGGGAACTGTTTATATGTGAAATAATGCTAGTGACAATCTTAAACTTTGAATTGACGTGCTTGGGTAGGGTAGTAATTCCCACTGCTAGAGACATACTGATTCAGAGACAGTTGTTGGCAACCCTGCATCTGTTGTGATTCGAGAGTGTTGTGGCAAGATGGCAGACGTGGAAGTCGCTGGTTGAAATGGCTGAAATTATTAAGACGGTCCTCGTGACGCGCTTGCTGTGTTGTCCTTACCTCTTCTACACCGGCAGGCCTAGAACGCGCAAAATACGTCCACCCTGGTGTCGACGTTAACATATACTTTCAATACTGAGTACCTACACTGTCATGTCGAAGTGATGTGGCAGCCTCCACTGCGCAGCCCGGGCTGTGTTCGTAACAATACTTTCCGCGCGCCAACTAAGTCCCTGGTTTGTATGTGTTTTTCGTCGTAAATGCCATGTACGCAACAGTAAAACAGTAACAAACTCATCCCAACTTACGACGTTACTTCGGCTAGTACGTGCGTCGACATGGTATCAGCCTCGTTGTATTATTTATATCTTTACGAACGAAAATCGCATATCCGCCAGGGACTCAGAGCTAGCGCGCGGACAGTACAGTAGTGAGTTTATTACAGGCAGTTCGAGAGGGTGCAACTACATATACAAGGCTGTGTTGTTTTCAGTATAACTCTTCGAGTTTCCCTGGTAAAAAGACGGGTTAGAGAGGTCGCAGGGCTGGTGACCTTATACCTACTCAGTAGCAAAGCGTGGTCATATTGAATGGGAAGCCGTATTAGATCCGCCTATTGTCTGAACCAGGAGCACGAGTCGTACTGGCTACAACCATTAGTTTTTAAGGCCATGGTCCATCATTTCTACTGCTTTCACAATAACTATATTTTATTCATAAAACGAGGGCATATATCGAAACACGTTGCATAGTTTTGTGAAAAGTTGTTTCTACTATGTAGTTTAATTATTTCTAGAAAAACATATATATACGGCTAATTATTTCAGTAATGAGAATATCCTTAATTGCATATAGGCCTACTGAAAAAAAAACTTTGTGACCACCACAAATATTTTGTTAATATGGACCTCACACAATTTTTTGCTGCAACCAGTAAAGTTTTACAGTGACAGCTAATAATAATAATAATAATAATAATAATTATAATAATAATAATAATAATAGTAATTACCTCTACAAAAATGTTTTGTAATGTCCATATAACAAAAAACATTTTGTGTCCAATAAAAAAATAGTTATTTTCTGCGTAATTATCTGACATTATTGTGTAGTTTACCGTGATAAAGTTAGTTAACATAGTATACATCGTTATTAACAAAATTGTGCAGAAGTTTTTCGATATCTGCTCTCGTTTAGTATATGAAAAACAATTATCTCAAAAGCTGTATTAACAAGAAATTTCCAGCATAACTGATAAGCCTATATTCCTCAAAGTGAGTGAAAATTAGCTGTCAAAGTTAAAATCGTTTTCGTAATTCTAGGAATATCAAACAATAATATTAATTTAGAAATATGATAAATGAACTATACAAAAACAGCCAGCTTACTGAGTAATATACGCGTATGTATTCAATTTGATAAAATTGGGGGGGGGGGGGATCCTGAGATGCCTTTTTATCAAAAAGATAAAAAATTATCGCCGTTTTCAAAGTATTGCCAAAGGATGTACGAAATACATAAAAGTCCAGTCAAGTAACAAAGTAGACTATGTGTGCCAAGATTAATGAGTTTCGGAAAAATATTTCCTCAAATAGGTAATGTTACGATAAATTATTAAATGTCACCATTATAAAAATATGAACACATGATAAATAAAATATACAAAAGTTAAATCAGCTTTGTATGTAGTATATGTAGTAATTTTGATGAAATTTCTAAAAGGATCGCGGTGGCCGAATGGTCAGACCATTCGCCTTCCACCAACTACCAAGGCGATCCGGGTTCGATTTCCGGCGGGTTAGGTTCCAGGATTTTCGCACGTGGGAATCATGCCGGACGATGCCGCTGGTCAGCGGGTTTTCTCAGGTATCTCCCGTTTCCCCTGCCCTTTCTTTCCGGTGCTGCTCCATATTTACCTCATGTCACCCCTCACCAGCGTTAAAAGACCTCGATGTTAAGGGGCCCGCCTCGTGGCACATGTGTTTGTGTGAGTGAGGTATGGTGCTAAGGGCGACGTCGTATGTGCCATACAACGGTGCGTCGCCTCTACGCGTAAGGCGTGCAGTCTTCGCGAAAAAAACAAATTTCCTATGGGACTTTTAAGTGGTGAACCTATTGTTTTATTTACGAAATCACTTTACTAAAGTCCAATGCACTACCCTTAAGTGGTTTCACATGTATTAGGCTAGTATATTTTCCGCTATAGCAGCCTGAAAATCTCGTTTTAACCCATTTTGACGTGCCTATAAAAGGGGATTTCTAATACGTGTGTTGTCTTGAAAGTACTTAAGAGCAGTCGCCTGAAGTGTGTGTTCTTTTCGTAGACAAATGGCGTGAACACACGTATATTAGTTTCGGTGTAAAACGTTTTCTTCAAACACGCTGCAGTGTGATTTTATGGCAACGAGGCGGGCCCCTTAAGCGCTGACCAAAATCTCTCACTCACTCTATGTGCATGTCATTGAGCTGATGTGCAGTCGTCTCTCCGATTGTTTTATCTCTATGAGACATTATGTGGCTACTCTGTCAAAGTACGACGCAATACTAAAGATAAATGGAAATTGTAGATACCTATATCTATTTTAAGATTCTGCTCCAAGATTTTCATACAATAAAAAAAAAACACCTGCCGAAAAATACGTAATTCTTGAGACAGAAACTAACACTTCACGGTGATGCAAGTTGGAAGCAGCGAACAGGAAGACGGGAAATTGAGATATCCGTGGTCACCAAATCTATTTATGAAGTATCTGATGTAGTTGTCGCTGCTGGCATTGAAGTTGAACTGCTGAGTTTTACCTTCTAAGGACAAATCGTTCTGAATTTTAAATACGGGTGCATTGTCGGGAGGATTGAAGAGTTTTAACGCTCTCAATTACACTAAAAAAAAAAAAAAAAAAAAGAACAAACTAACCGAAACTGGTCAAGATAAATCGACATTTTAAAATAACCTTCAAGTCCGCTCTTTGCATGTATAGAGCCAGATCACGAGTTTTCAGTCAGTCAGACCGTTAAGAGGGCTGTAAATTATGTATTTTTGAAATTGTTTTAGAAAACGATACGAAAGCAAATAGAGATTAAAGCAATTGCTACGCAGATTAATGAGATTTTGACATGACATTAAGAAAATATAAAATTAGGACAGCCTATTTTAAGATTTCGTTAAGGGGAAGTCTTAGATAATTTTATTGAATTTTCAGTTTTTGAGCTCTAGCATTTATTCAAATTGTATTATCAAAATTTTCTCATCGACAAAGCATAGGATACATTCTTGGTAAACTAGTTGACGTAAACAATAATGGAATCTTTAATTAATGTGTCATTCAGAATCAATGCAAGTGAATTTTTGAATGTTACCCTATAACTCTCTTGCAGTGATTCTGAATGACACATTAATTAAAGATTCCGGTGTTATTTATTTCAAGGAGTTTACCAAGAATATATTCTATGCTTTGTCGAAGAGACAATTTTGACAATACAATTTGAATAAATGTTATGGTTCAAAAACTGAAAATACAATCAGATTGTCTAAATCTCCCCCTTAGCAGTCTTATTAATGTGCAAATTTAAATAACAGAAAGGTTATATTTGAGCAAGTTTGACAACTCGCAGAAAACAAAGTAATCGAGTTATTAGAAAAATAGAAACTAGCCATGTCACCTATAGGTTCCATACCAGGACAAACAGATAAGAAAATAAAAATAAAAATCGAAAGAAAACCCAAAAGGCAGACAACTCAGGTTTGAGGTCTGCTTTGGCAAAGGAACAAACAGAAAAATGTATGACACACAAAATAAAATATGACACACAATGAGGCGAAACAAAACCAGTATTATATCAGACACGAACAGAAAACCACACGCTTAACAACGATAAGACGAAACAAAAACACGGTAGAAAACACGAACAGAAAAACAACAAAGAGACACAACGATGAGACAAAACAAAACGCAGTAAATATCAGACACGAACAGAAAAACAAGGGACACAACGATGAGACAAAACAAAACGCAGTAGATATCAGACACGAACAGAAAAACAAGGGACACAACGATGAGATAAAATAAAACGCAGTAGATATCAGACACGAACAGAAAAACAAGGGACACAACGATGAGATAAAATAAAACGCAGTAGATATCAGACACGAACAGAAAAACAAGGGACACAACGATGAGACAAAACAAAACGCAGTAGATATCAGACACGAACAGAAAAACAAGGGACACAACGATGAGACAAAACAAAACGCAGTAGATATCAGACACGAACAGAAAAACAAGGGACACAACGATGAGATAAAATAAAACGCAGTAGATATCAGACACGAACAGAAAAACAAGGGACACAACGATGAGATAAAATAAAACGCAGTAAATATCAGACACGAACAGAAAAACAACAAGGGACACAACGATGAGACAAAACAAAACACAGTAATCTTTTTTGTCTGCTTTGGTGGTGTCTTGGGTTTTTATTTTTATTTTTATTTTCCTATCCGTTTGTCCTTGTTTTTATTTGACCCGATTCCATTTACGCAACTTTTTGTTATGTATGTATCCTATTGACCAAAGCATACTCTGCGTTTTTGTTTTCCATTATCTTTAATTTTTTTTGTCAGTCATATATATCGCAGTGGAGTATGTCCAAGAAACCAAATCCAGTCATGCACTCCCATTGCACAGTTCTTTCAAAGATCGTATTGTATATGTGTTACTGCGTTTATATTTAATTTGCCATATGCAAAATATTTCATAATGTATTTTGCAATAATGTATTCAAGTTGCACTACGTTTAATGTTATGCATAAGATTAAAAAAAAAAAATGTTTGTACCTATATAAAACTGACAAGTTCTATACCCCATACGACATTGTCGTAGTTGAGGCACTAAAGAGCGATATAAATAAACAAATGAAATAACTGCTCTCCGCTGTTCGCATACGGCAGGTGGTGTATACCTCTTGCTTGCTACCACACACACTGCTTGTTGGGTGCGAGGTGCGTACCAGCTTTCACCTGCGCCAGCTCCCACACACTCATTTGCCATTATTTATAACTCTCTACCTCTGCACAGCCTTCGTGCTCTCCTAGGCGGCACGTTTACACGTGTAGTCACACTGTCGAATATGTTCTCTCGTCTGAACCTATTCATCGAAAATATATCAGCAGCTGTTAATTTAAATGGATGGCCGTCATTGTTACTAAAGAAAAGAAAGGGCGGCAACCCCTACAACATGTATAAGTGTACATACTTTACAATACACGTGTTTGCATCATGTAGGTTTCCATTCAACTATCTAGTGTACTAAATTAAAAATTTTATGTCACCTGTGTGTTTATTACGAACTTCCTCCGATGGCATTTTCCGCCCGCCAGAGTTGCCTTCAAAATTATATGGTGGAGTTTCTGATAGATTTCAAGGACTGCTGTTTGCTTGTATGTAGTACATACTATATAATACACATATATAGGATGAGCCAGAGTGTTTAATCTCCAGCAGTTATGATATCGTAAGGCAAAAGTGTGTAGTCAGTTTCTGCAGAAATTGAATATAATCTGAGTATTGCTACCTTGAAAATGTACTTTGAATAAAATGGCATGCATTTGAACAATATGAAAAACTGTTCAGTGTTTTATTGCTTAATATAAACATATTTGAGATTTTATGTTTAACGAAATGCATTAATATTCCAGTTTCAGGATAGCATTACTTCCGCTGTAAACGATTTAAAAATTTAACAACCTTATTATTTTCTGTGGTCGTATATTTAGTTTATTTAGACTGTCAGTACAAATCTAAATTAGTTGCTTTCAAACTTGTATAAAATTAAATAGATTTATTTCTGTAGTTATTCAAGATTGTTGCATTTAAATTATAAAATATGAGGAACTACAATTGGTTTACGCCGTAGGCCTACTTGTCTTGCATAACACACACGTTATATCTAAAACCTGTAAAGCACAGTTAATATAATAAGACTTTAACTTAACTAACGATGCCTCATATTTTTTAATGTAAAAATAATTCATAGAAGCAATTAAGTATCAAAATACGTACAGAAACGAATATTCTATTGCTTGTATAAATAGACGTTGTCAGTCACGTGACTCACAATTTATGAAAAAAAAAAAAAAAAAAATGTGTGTGTGTGTACATGTATATATGAAGTACAGAGGTATTTTTTTTCTGAATTCTCAGGTTTCTCCACAATTACTCGCCACCTTTCACTCGTGGTTGTTGTGGTAGATTGTCCTCTTTGGTCTCCCGTCTATTCTAAGAGTGTTTGGCGGATGCAACTGTGCGTGGGTAATAGTCGGTGGAGAAAATGTGTAACGAAATGGTATCTTCACTGATAATGTTCAGCTGTTTTCTATAAAGTTTCGGAATTCTTTAGAGAGTTCTATAATGCTCTGGAACTTCCCTTTAATGGACGACTTGAAGTACACGCCCCCTGACGTCACCGCAGGGGAAAAGTACTGTATGGGAAACAAAGCTTGTTTACAAACATGCTGATTTGTTAGTTGGTAATTTGCAGAAAAAAATGTTACGCATTCATAGATTTTGCACGCAAGGGTAAAAAATAGTAGTTTCTACTTCATGGTTAAGATACGCAAATACATAAGATTAATGTTTACCTGAAAAACGGCAAATTCCAAACAAATAATCAATTTTCTTGACGTACATCTCATCAGGGACATTTTACGTCAAACAGCTAAATGAAGGTTATGTTCGGCTGCGGTATCCATGGAGATAGGAATTGTTTCCCACACCTGACTGAAGCTCCGCCTCTTTTCAAGTCGTCCGTTGTCAATCGCGCCCATGAACTCCTACCCCTGAATGTTCATTTTCTAGAAAGTTCCATATGTCCTGGAATGTCCAATTTGTCGTCGATAACCTTCCTACCACTCTATCA
Source organism: Medauroidea extradentata (assembly GCA_003012365.1). Lineage (NCBI taxonomy): Eukaryota > Metazoa > Arthropoda > Insecta > Phasmatodea > Phasmatidae > Medauroidea > Medauroidea extradentata. The sequence continues at coordinate 8,403 of PNEQ01052845.1, read as the reverse complement.
CGGAATGTTCTAGTGTTTTCTAGGCTGTCTCAGAATTGTGTAAAATATTTCATAATGCCCTTTAGTAGTCTCTCCCCCCGCCCCCCCTTTTGCAATACTACCTAGAAATGTTCAAGGTTTTTCTAGAAAGTTTTTGAAAGTTTTACAATGTCTGGGCATTTCTATATAGTGATCCCTTACTCAAATCTTAGCCCCTGCCACTCTACCTGAAATGTTCTTGTATCTAATATGTTTTATAATTCCCTAGAAAGTGTTATAATGTCCCTTGATGAATTCAGCCTGCAGATTAAAATATTTCACAAAATTCATAAATTGTACAAAAATGTTGCGATAATGAGAGTAGGATTGTCAATACATTACACAAATATTTTCTCATTTAATAATACTGATTTAGCACTTTCCATACAACTTAAAGAAGTGGGCTCGTGCTTCGAAAGCTGGTTTACATATTAGAGGTAACATAGCTTCGTAAGGCGTCTACTTATCTGGATTGTGTTGCGGCATGCTTGAAGAAAGCAATTTTTACGAAACCATTTAACATTTCCCGGCTATGTTTACCTTTGAAAAGAAGAAAATAGTCATTCCAGATGATTACGGATTTTTTTTTTTTTAAAGACTGGCTGCACACCGTTTGTATTGTAATTTTGTCATTGCATAGTATGTACAGTAGTGCCCATAAGTATGTAACAAATTGTACTGAAGTTGTACAAGCCATAGTACATAGGCCTATACCGGTCCTCTCAGCGAACAAGCAGTACTCTAGAGTGATGTTTGGACGTGTACCCACGGTGTCGGCCGACCTTTGTTATTACACGAGCTACTCCGTCTGGAAATATAAGTCACCGGCTACTTTCTTGCCTCTTTTTCGTTCTGTTTCTTTTTTTACGTAATCTCTCTCTCTCTCTCTCTCTCTCTCAATCTTCCCGCCTTGCGAACAGACTACTACCTCGGGCCTGGAATTAGTTCGTTGCTCCTCAGCACGACTCCAGCAAGTTGTTTCGAAAGGGAAACAATGCCTCGCACGCATTCTCTCTCCGGTGGAAGAAGTACTACTTCTTGCTATAAAGTCTGTGTAGCTGGTCGTGTTTTTAACTGGATGTCTGTTCGTTCGCGAAGAATGTGTAACAGAAATATTCTATTAAGGGGGATTGATCCCTGTCACATCGGTTTTACGTCTTTTCTTATAAATCAGGGAATAGAAACATTGTTTTACTTTTTTCACGCTGACTAGGCATAGTTTATAGTTTCATTCACTTTTTGGAATCCACATGACGTTGTTTCTGTTAATTTTGTGGACTCTGTAGTCGCTCCCTTAAATAAAGCAATTTTTCCTTTTCAGCTGTTTCCCGTTACAATATAATTAATATATTATGGTTCCAGCAATTACATAAAATCGATTAAGTTTGTATCTATGCCCTGTCGTGACAAAAATTTTGATACATCGATTGGAATAGAAGTTATCGAGAAGAAACAGATAAATCCAAGGTGGTAGGGATCAATACCCCTTAATGAGGGTTTGTCCAATGAAATGGTTGTCGCCTGACTATCCCCAAGCATTTGGCGAGTAGTTTTGACTTCTCAAGGACGATGCATAGAGGACACCTGGTTTTCGTGAAAATATATAATAATGTCTAAGTTCCACCTTTCCACCTCGGCTTCTTTGTTATTGCCAGTGTCTTTGTGTAAAGACATTTCTCAGTTGACCCCACCAGGTTACTCTGGATAACACGTGTCCGTGATTTGCAGTAAAACGTTAAGGCACTCGATAGTTAAATTCAGCCAATCACTGACCATGAATCAGAGTTGCAGATCTGCACACGAGGCACTCAAGCAAACTGATGCTGAACTCTTTTCACCATAAACAGGGTTCCGTAACGATACGCAACTTTTGTGCGGAGGTAAATTCTACGGTTTTTGCGATAGTAACTGTTTAAGCGTAAACAAGAAGAGCTGTCGCAAATATATGTGGTTGTTTTGTTTAAAATGGTTTGCACCATGTTGACAAATTTTTTTTTCAACACAGTTAATACTATGGTTTCAGTTAATTATGTAATTAACGGAATTTTCGTTAACTGGCGTATAAAACAAAACGTATTCCTTTTCTTAAAAATGAGCTGTTACGGCAAAAACAACTTTAAACAAAACTGCCGTACAGATTTATTGATATTTGTCCCCGTTTAAGCTAAAAAATTTTCGAAACCAGAAGAAACAGAAGAGAATGGTCTTATGGCGGCCGATACTCTTGTCCGATTGGCAGGAGACCTTTAGTATGTTGAAGAATAGGGTATGAGGAAGGTCTCTGCGAAAATTCACCTTATTGATAAGTTTTACCTCTAAACTACAAATCCGACCTTATATGACTGGATTATTACTTTGAATATTTAAGCTGTAGGCTTTAAGGGGCTTATGCACCTGACGCATGAACGGTGTTGTAGCGTGCCGTGCCTATTCTTTTCACAATATGTTTATCTACGAAAATAACGCACGGTTAAAACTAGACTTCTATAATTTCAAAATTGCAATCTTCTTACTAGAAACATGTTTATGGGACCCTTCAAAATAGCTAAAAACGGTTTTTTGGACAGCTGTAACTGGAAAAATTCCACCCGGATTCGTAAAACACAATGTTGGAAGCATGCGTTGGACTTTACTACAAACTTTCTACAAATAAATTGTAGGGTCGCCGCTTAAGACCCATAGGAATAAGGGTAGTACGAAAACACTGAACGCCGCGAATAGAAGCGATATTTTTGTATTTTTAAAAAATCGTTGAAATTTTTATTTATTCATTTTAAAATTTTAGAATTTTTTATTAAATACAAAACTATTTAATTATTTGTTTTTATATACGTCAAATCATGGCCTACAACATTGTTATACACTGAGAATTTTTTTTCGGTTTGGTGTGTCAGTTGGTTTTAGTGGCGTACATAAAACCGTAAAGTGCAAATTTTGACGTTTACAACTCATTACGCAAAAACTATTAGAGATACACAAATTTCTTAAGATGAAGATTTAATCACAATTTATGTCTAAAATAAGAAAAAATATCTGGTACAAATATAAAAATAAAAATAAGACGTAGTTAGAACCAATGATTCAGAGAATTAGTATCAGGAAATGACTATACTTGAGACATTAATAGATATTTCTCTTCCTCGTTCTTCTCCGTTTACTGTTCTTCGACGTAGTTAATTTTGGCGGTGTTCACCCAGGCTTCCTACGGAAGATAAGTGTCGATTAAACTGCGATGCTGAGATACCAGATACTGAGCAAATGCCCATACTTGGAGATCCTGGTGAACTTGAAGATATGGTGGTGAAGAGAAGTGGGATTTCTGAGCATTAAACACTGGCCGTAATCCTTCGCGAATTAAAAGCGTTTTGAAGATACGGGGATTTGGAACTCGTAGCCTACATAATTTCGCATGTGTCTAAATTCTTTGTAAGGTAGACAGACAGTAAAATATTACTACTGTACTGATGTTATTCGATGTATTAAATTATGGTGCTCTCTTTTATTCGTTTATCTTTCAAGGGGTTCTTCGGAGTTTCCGTAGACTCACGTTGCGATTATCCCACGTATTTTAGTATTCAAATGGGATTGAACAAATTAAGCTCATTAGTCAATAGTTTTAATTACCTACTTAATAAAGACACTGACGTAGAATCACTTTTAACTATGGACTACCGACATCACTGTAAATAAATAGATGTTTGGGTTTAAATACACGCCATTACAGGACGTGACTTTTTACAAATGTTGGTATAAAGATAGTTATTTAACGTGAAACATTAATATTCTCCATTAACATCAGCCTCATCTACATTTTTGCTTGCCCTGCCTCAGGCGACATTATGCAGATTTTGAGAATAACCGTCGTCGCTTGGTAAATGTACGCAGGCAAAAATATTAGAGCTTATTTGGCTAGTGTTTATACTCTTGTTACTGGCAAATAGGTACTTGGTAGCGGCCTGAATGGAGCTCGAACTGCAAGCAGCGTATTCGGAGTTGCGTTTTTTTCCCGCAGAAACCAGTACACGCACGTCCACATTGTTTATCTAAAAAAATAAAAAAATAAAAATAATACTCTTCATACTACATGTGAATGTGACTTTTAAGACACCACGCACATTGGAAATTTATTTATTTGTTATTAAATACTCGAACTTGGCTTAAACAATCTATTTCAGACGGTTGTTTCTCAAGATATAAGTTATGTGCCGAATTCTTTCGAATATGAGGTATACAATTACATTGGACTTTGCTACAGAAACGGATTCAATACAATTTATTTATTTGCACACAGTCAAAATTCAGTACAACAACCGGTCAAAAATTTGTCGTGTTCAAAATGATACCTGACGAAATGCATACTTACAAAGGAAAAAACGTTTTAAAAAGTAATTATAAACACTTACTTAAATATTTGCTTACATTCATGATAGGATCACCACTTAAAGTCCCACAGTAAAGACGTTACGGAGAGAACTCTGCGCACGCATTTAAGTCTTGGATGTAGAGGCGATTATCACAATGCCGGTTTGGCTTACGTCGCTCGTAGCGCCTCATTTATTTTAGCACCACACACGAAAACATACCCTTCAACAGGCGGCCGCCTTAAGTCATCTCTACACAACATCTACGAACAAGACCATAGAAATGTACTTTTGTGAACCTGGCACCCGATAAACATGGAATATCATGTTATGCTTCGACCAGCTATTTCCAGCCCTCGGTACAAAATCTGAAAGATTTGTCACTTTCCCAAGCCAAACTTTTTTTATCGAGTTACCTACACTGTAATTTGTTTTACACGTTTACACGCAAAGGCTTTTGTGTCCAAACAACTTTCAGTCAAGTACTACTGAAAGAACGTCGCAAATACATGTTTTTTAAGCAAAAGCTTTTAAAATAAGTGTCAAAACAATGTTCAGTTCTGTACTGTTGGAAGAACGTTGAAAATACTTTTAAGTAGTTGAGAATGCAATAATTATTTTAAGAACGAATTGAAATAACGTTTATAAACCGTGCATGATGTAAAATAATAAACTTCTGTTCAATGTCACATTTAACAATTTATTTGTAACTTTGCGATATTTTTTTTTAAACTGGCTGCCAAATTTTTTGTGACAATATAACTATGCATGATAAAATGTACAAAAAACATATTGGATCTATGAAGGAATATTATTATATTTGTGTATTTCCGAGTTTTATGTAAATTTGACATTATTTATAGAGTTGGTAGTATTTTTTTGAAACCTATTTGAAAAAAAATTATAAGAGCACAAAATTATTGTATAATTTTATCGTTTTCGTCCCAGACTACGTAGATCGTTTGTGAAGAATGATGGGGATAAAAACATCAATATGGATGGTATTCATTGTGCCAAAAATAAATTAGGGCCTAATACTTTATATTCCAAGAATACGTTTGTTATGTAAAAATTGGCGATAATTTGAGGTTTAAAACATGTTAATAATATTTAAGAAATTTTATGAATTTCAGTTTTAAAATGTTTTGATTTAAATATGTGAATTCCTCTATAATAATTATTATTATAATTATTGTTATTATTATTAATTTCGGTGCCACAGAATTCCGCAGGGAAATAACTTCTAAATGTGACAAATTTTCTGCGATTGTGCGTCACTATGCATAAGTTTTACAAATTTCGCTATTTCTCCGTACTATTTTTTGGTAGATTCGTGTTTGACTCCCGGAGGGGGTCAGTTCCCGGATTTTCACATGTGGTAATCTTGACAAACTATGCCGCTGGAAGCGGATTTTCTCGGGGATCTCCCGGTTTCACCGCCCCTTCATTCCTGTGCTGCTGTATACTCACATGGCACCCCTCACCACTGCTAAAGACCTAGATGTTAAGTGCAGGCCAAACTATCTTCAATTTACTTACTTTTTGGTGTGTTTCCGCAAATTGAAGAGAAATGGTCTCAACTAGCTAGGCGTGGTGAAACGGGAAAAGGAGGGGAACAGCGATATGACTAACAGAAGGAACAGGTTTTAATTATGCGTATGTCCCTCTCCCTTTTTTCCATGACTTGTTTTGTGAGGTCAGCATGGTCACACTCGCAACACCATCGAACTGCATAGACCGTGTCTGGTGCAACCTTGAGGGTGCAGTGCGCAGTAGAGCAAGAAAGTCCTAACTCCAGTGTTGATCAACGAGAACCATATTTTCGCCGAAGGCGCCCGAAGCAGTTCGCAGGCTACAATTCCCCTTCCCTAATACCAGTGCCAGATCACACTTCATTAATATCGAACAGTGGTGGATCTAGGAAGAGGGGGGGCTGGGGGGTTGACTGCCCCGGGCGCCGGATTAGATGAGGCGCTGGTAGTGCCGAAATTTTTACTTGTGAATGAAATGTAGAACAGTGTTTAAAAAAAAAAAAAAAAAAAAAACAATATCTACCAATATTTAGACTTTTACTAGTTTTGTATTTTATTTACATTGAACACCATATAATGTTATAAATACAGTATTTATAATTAGAATGCACACTTAAAACACTATAATGGTAGCTAGTAGGTACAGGTTTTATGTATCTATACTAAAATGGTATACTGTTATTTACGCGAGCGCAAAACAACGAATACAAGATACGTTTTTTACTGTTGGTTTGATTGGACTAATGGGAAAAGTGGTGGGAAAGGAGGAGGGGGGTTCAGATCTTGCCCAGGGCTAAGGAAGACCTAGATCCGTCCCTGATGTTGGAAACAGAAGTTTCAGAAATGTCATGTTCATAATATAATTGTCGTTATAGCATTTAACTTTTAAAAATACTAAAGAAAACTATTTGTTAATGGCACGTATTAGTGTACATGCATTTTTTTTTCATTTCGTTGTTATTTAATTCTACCTTTATTTTACGTTGCATAGTTTGTTCGTTAGAGGAGGGGAACTTGGGCAATATTCGGTTACTGGGGACGGTCTACAGCAATTTTCGTCGACATAGTTTAATTTTTATATTTGTCTCAGATACTTTTTGTTTTCTTATTTTAGACATAAATATAACTACATTTGGCTCTTATAAAATTTTATTGTTGCCTATGGTGTTTGTCTAACTCGTAAATGTCAAGTTGTGCATGTTACGATTTTAATAATATCTTCTTGCAATGGGACAATGATAAACTGCATTGTTGTGGACATACACCATTGCAATATTATGTCGTCGTTTCATTGTGTAGCTGAAACTGTTGGCAATGGTGGAAAGCTATTCTTTCATTTAACATGTTTTTGTTGGCTTTAGCTGTTATTTTTCGAGCCTGCTTGCTGTTGACTGGGCTCTTCATGGTGAGACCTTTAGGAATAACACCATTGCTTCCGCATTTACAGAGGAATGTCAAGTTGTTAGAAATTTAGAGAGAAGAATAATTTTCTTTTCTAGTTTTCGAACAGAAACATGCATACCGGATCCATACCGGGAATTGATAATGTCTGTGAATGTTTCTTGCAATAGGACAGAATGACAAGCTGTATTATTGTGGACACAATATTGCAATGGCGTATGTCCACAATAATACAGTTTGTCTTACGGTTTTGAGTATGATACTAAAACCAACTGTTATACCAAGCTGAAAAAAAAACCCTCAGTGAAAACGATGTTGTAGGCTATAAGGTCTTCGATATAAAACCACAACATATTTTTTTTTTTTGTATTTAAAAAAATTGATATTTAAAACTTTTATATTTTAAATTTCAGAATTGTTATTTAAATTTTTTTTTGTTATTATATAGGAGGACTTGTAGCCTGCGACATAGTTATTCACTGTGATTTTTTTTCTTTTTTTCAGTTTAGTTTGTCAGTTGGTTTTAGTGTCGTACTTAAAACCGTAACATGCAAATGTTGACATTTACGAGCCGTTACTCAAAAACTATGACAAAAAAAATTATAAGAGGAAAATTTAGTCACAATTTATGTATAAAAATAAGAGAAAAAGTACCTGATACACGTATAAAAATAAAAATATGGTCATGAAAATTGGTGTAGACCGTGTCCTTAGGATTTGCTTTCCTTATACCAGTTACGAAGACTTACAAAGAGGACGAACTTAGGCGGTTGTACGGTTTCTCCTGTTACCTTCTTCCCGCCACGGTCAACGACGTAGAGGCAGCTTACCGTAGTTGAGAGCACGATGCTTCTCGCTTATCGGCCGTATGTACTGTAGCGTTTTTAGATATGGTTAAAGGATATTGTGGCTGTAAAAGCAATTACCCTCTTAAACACTACCCTACTTACTACAACACTGATCAGGTATCAAACTACTCAAATAATAAAATGGTATGAATAGTTTTGAAAAATTACCATTTTTAATTATATTAAGAGACAAAATATTAAGAATAGTGAAGAAAGAAATTAATTTACATCTATTTGCCACTA
>PNEQ01052827.1:0-15060 GCA_003012365.1 Medauroidea extradentata | reverse complement strand
AACGACCATTAAAAAATGTGGCGGTGGTGTTATGCGATTTCTGTTATCACTCTGGGTACCATGTGAATATGAGCGAGGAGCCACGCACCATTTTCTGCTATACCCACAACTCAGAATCTGCCATAAATATTTTTATGCCCATGGGTATAGCAGAAGGTAACAGGAATTTAGGCATCGTGTGAGGCCGGCTTAAGCGATTACAAGAATTATTTGCCTTCACCCGATTTTATTCAACATCTCTGTATTTGTTGCAGACACCGTTCTCTATCGTATTACAGGGTTTTTACGGTCCTGGAAAGTCCTGGAACTTTGACCATGTCCTTAAAAGGCCTTGAAAAGTCCTTTATTTAAACCAGTCCTTGAAAAGTCCTTGAATTTTTTGGTAACGTTATATTCCAGCTAGTTTCTTAACATTAAAATCTTTTCTTAGAAACATAACACCATATTTTGTCTATGCGTTATTTCTATAATGTAATTTACTTGACGATAACAAACATTTTGCAGTGTCTGTGTAATTAATATACTTTCTGGCATGCCACAGAATGTTCTGTTATTCCTAATGTTTCTTTTATATGTGTTATGACAAGTAGTACCCTGAAACTAGAATTTCATTTTAAAGCTTTTTTCGAAGAGAAGAGTGACAAAAAGAAACAAAAGTGCTTTGAAAAGAAAGTGTCCCATACGAAATGCCGTATTTATGTGAGTATAAAAATAAATTACGTGTCGGGCGTGGGAGAGGCATAGCATGCAATGCATGCTGTAGAGCGGAATGTCCTCCACAGTGTTCTCAAGTCGTATGATTTCTGGTTTATTTATTATTGGTAAACTTTATCAGTTCTAAAGAGAGAGAAGAGAAAAAATTAGAAACATTGTAAATAATACATCAAATATTCAAATAAAAATTTTATGTGTATCAAATGAAATTTACTGCAGTCCTTGAAAAATTAGTAGACATTCCTTGAAAAGTCCTTGGAAAGTCCTTGAATTTTAATTGTATGTTGCTGTAAGAACCCTGGTATTATAGTTATGTTCAATTTCGTATAGAAACTTAATTTAAAAAAAAAGTCTATGCTTGTAGTTTGCTGTGGTTGAATTACCAGTGCGGAAGGTGTCGTATTAGTGTGAATTATATTGTTTAGTGTATTTTGGTATTCTTGAATAATGTTATCCTATATTCTGTTAAGCTAAAGGGTATTTGTTTTCATCTCACATCGGCGATATTTTTTAAATATTTACATTCGTGAATATTCCTAACCAAGTGTTCCTTAAGAGGTAAATTCAATTTTGAGTGACCCAAGGACAAGCCCTCGGATTTTCGTTTAATGACGATGCTTGCATCATATTACAAATACGTCAATAAGTCGCCACGTTATTGCAGTACATTTTTTTTCAAATGGGTGTGGCACATAAATCAATGCTAAGTGTTGGAATAAATATAATAAAGCTCAATCGTAGAAAACACACCTCGCACTGTCAAAGTAATACGGCCTTAACTGAAAAAAAAAATTCACTCATTTAAATGTAATACTAGCAATGTCACAACTTTTCCTCCAATACTGATACACCCAAGGGTCAAACTTTCCTTTGTTATGCAAAGATATGACACGTAGTTCATAAGTGGCCCTGGTAATTTCTTGTGGAAAGCTATTATTACTTTTAACATTTACGATTTAAAATGAAATTATTCAAGAATAACTCGTATAAATAATGTCTAATAAAGTTTAATATTCTTCTCCTTAAAAATAGCTACTTCATACTTGTGGCTTTATTACTATGGCAGTACGACATATCACATATACATGTATGCATGCGATGTCTCACGTCAAGACAAACTGATGTTAGGAATCATCCCAGTATTAACCAGATGTGATTTCAGAAAACCACGGATACTTAATCAGATGGCCGGGACAGTAACGAACTCTGGTCTTCCCAATTGCGAGTCCAGTGTTTACTACGCTATCTTGCTTGGTGAACAATTCACAGACCATGTATGTAGTACTATGTTAATTGTGTTTATTACTCTTTAAACCGTTAACTTGGTCTACTTAGCATCAACAAATGGTAGCTTGACACCGCAAAAAGTATACGTTTCTAGATTTCTAAATATTTTTGTATTTCAGTTCTAACGTGGGTCGAAGTAAAAGTTGGTGCAGGTAGTATTTTACCTGGATACTTAAAGAGTGCCCCTACCAAATTTGGTTCAGATCTGTTGTATTGTATAAACATATATACTTACTTACATACACACAAACTTGTATATAAATGTATGCTGGATCTCGTAGCAATATGAAATCATTTCAGTGATAGTTGGCGTCTGCATCAGTGTGATAAAAAATATTTGTGTTGTGCCAGATATATTTCGTGTGTGTTTATTTGTTCCCATTCTTTGTTATAATTTGTATGCAGTTTCAGTGAAGCATTGTAATAGTATTATTTTTGCATAGGCTGACCGCATCGTCCAAAGTCGCTGTTTGCTTAGTTTACTTTTGTACATACTAGATCTTGATGTTTATATGCTTGTACCTAAGTCTTTCGCTCGTGTAGCGAAACCTTGCCACTAATTATGCCTGTCGTACTTAAGTCATTATCATAGACAGAACAAAGGAAAACATTTCAAAAAGAGTCCTTATTAATGGTGTACGTATACTATATAATCAGATATTGTTTAGAATTTAGTCCTGTGCGATTTCTAAATAATTGTATCTGTGTGATATACCTATCACTTAACAAGCAAATATAAATTGACTAGCATATACTGGCAAGGTTTCCTGCTGTGGTATCTTTTGGCGCAAGGTGTTTGGCTTCTGTTTTCTCAAAAATGCACAAATTCTTATGCCTCCTTTCTCTTTTCTTTTTAGGTTCATATTGTCAAATGGCACCAGGTAAGGCACTTACTTAGCTGACTAATTTTTATTTCTTTAGCAGACTAACTCTTTAATCACGCTTTGGCTTATGGGAAAAATTGAATTCATTAACATCATTGCTTTTTTCGCATGAGTACTAACACCTGCTAACTTTGGCTTGCAACTTTTTTTGTTCCTAAATTTCTTTCCTTGTATTCATATCACGCAAACGTTTTCAAAAATGGGAATCAGATTAGAACTAGGAAAATTTTAATTCGTTTGTATATTACCTAGTTAACCTGCTGTGTAAGAAATTTTTATGTTTTACATTTTTTGGGGACTTGAGAGGTTTTTGTTTAAGTATTGACAAAACAAAATTAATTTCCAAAGAAGTATTTAAGTAAACGGCTTTGTTGCAATAATAGTAAGAAAAATAACTTCTGCATAATTTTTTATTTTATATATTTTAAAAATTAGCTTATGCGATCTGCTGTGGGTATTAAATATGAACTTTCTTGAAGTCCCTACCGTAGTCTAGTGTGCAAAAATTAAAATAAATAAAAGTTATATAAAATTCAAATACATCTAAGACGGCGACAGTTTCTCGCTCATAAATTTTATCAGAATTGTTTTATGTTTGATAATTATCAGTTTAATGACTACAAATTATGGCTATTACGAACAACAAGTTTAATCCGAAGTTTTGAAAATTAATACCCAGGTCTACATTGCTTGAATACGAAAAGAAACATAATGTCTCTTCACATGACTTTTTTTGTCGGATGAGAATCGACAAAGTTTTTTCTCTAGTTTTATTAAACATTTTCACAAGGAGCTGTCATCAAAAACGTTGACTGAGAGGAACATTTGATTCTTCTGTTATATTCTCGTTTTTGCAATGCTACGCATTCAATTTGGCTCATATCGAAATAATCATTTCGTAAATACTTTTGAGTAAGACCTTTATTTTGGAAATAAATATAATGGTACCCTGAAAATAGAAACTTAAATGTAATTTCTAACTATGAAATAAACTGCCACTTTATATTAAGCAGGGGCGTTCAGAATAATATCAAAACAATGAAAGACTGTTAAGCAGTTATTTTATTTAAAGAAATATGATCTTGAAGTCGATTTTTCAGAATAGCTCTGCTTTATTCAGTTTACGGAATAGAAAATATATTTTCTACGTTTTTCATTAGCTGTTGCCACGATAAATTAACACACTCCTTCCTGAATTACCCAGTATAATAATGACAGTCTGAACGGACTGGCAAATGAAGAAGCAAGTATGCGAGGGTCGAGAAAATCACTGCCATCACATTACCGGAGCGCTTGGAGTTGTTCACCTTGTCCTCCAGCCAGCCGAATACCTGTTGTTACATAAGAGATGAGAGAAGACTGTGTTCTGCTGCAACCACAGGGTAATTGGTAGTGTTGGATGACAGCGTTCCTCAGGATGTAAGACCGGCCATGCAAGACTGCTATGGAAGATAGAACACACTAAACCATGGATATGGATCTCCCAGATTATACTCTGTCGCAATATTTTTAACGATTGAATGTAAGCTTATATTATGTAGTAGGGTGGTCTGCTTGTCTCTGTCAAAGACGGGATAGGATCAGGACGGGATCCAGACCATTTTGTAAGAGGGGGTAAAGACGTCTTATGCCCCCCTACCCTGAATTTGTTTTTTTTTTTTTTTTTTTTTTTTTTTTTTTTTTTTTTTTTTTTTTTTTTTTTTTTTTTTTTTTTTTTTTTTTTTTTTTTTTTTTTTTTTTTTTTTTTCTCGAATGATATAGTAAGACAAGTAAAATGTTGGGTAAAAATAGTTAATACTGCTGCAATGTTAATTTCGTTTTAGTAATTTATAAATTGAATTTTTGATATGCGAAAAATCTATACTACAAAATTATGTCATGCAATTACAGCCGTTATATCAATTTAATTTTTAAGTGTTGACATACACATTAACCTTTTAAGAGGGCGTAGTACATAATTCAACGCTAAAAACATTAATCTATAACTGTAGGTTTCTTGAAGCCAATTTGAGAAAATTAAACAATAGCAATCCTAGACAATAGTTTTAGCCATAGTTTTAAACAAAATTGTTTCCAGTGTTACGAACTTCTGAGGCACAATCTCTGACGCCGAAACTTCATGCATTTAACTGCGGCGCAAGAGATCACGCGTAACGAATTAGTAATTCTGGATCAATATTTACTCTAAGTTGGCAAATACCATTATCTAGGATTGTCATTGAGTATTTTAACTATATTGGCTTCGAAAAAAGCCTATAAATCAATTGATGTTTCCAGCATTTATTTATCTACCACGCACTCTTAAGTACACACTACAACATGACACTCTACATTACAAAATAAAGTTTGATTTTTCCTTAAGCCGAAAATTGAATACATTTTCGTTAATAACTCAATTACACTGACAGAAAATTTGTAGGAAGTCTTCCCTGCAAAATTATTTTGTAGTGACCTCTAAATAATTTTGTGATGGTCACAATATTTTAGTGGTCTCAACTTAAAGTTTTTGTGGTGACCACAAAATAAATTTTGCAGGATGAATAATATCAAACTATTTTGTAGCCATCACAAAATATTTTTTTTTCCTTGTAGCTTCTTCTAGGCGGATATTGTTTTTCTGTCCAAACATTATCAAACAAGGCGAGGCCAACCTGCCGCTCCTTTAAGAGTGCGTGGTAGATAAATAAACGCTGAAAACATCTATTGATTTCTACGCTTTTCTCGAAGCCAATATGGATCAAATACTCGATGACAATCCTAGGTAATAGTATTTGCCAACTCTATGAGTAAATATTTATCCAGAATTACTATTTCGTTACGCGTGATCTCTTCCGCCGCAGTCAAATGCACGAGGTTCCGGCGTCAGAGATTGTGCCTCAGAAGTTCGCAACACTGGAAACCATTTTGTTTAAAACGTTGGCTTAAACTATCGTCTAGGATTGCTTGTGTTTAGTTTTCGCAAATTGGCTTTAAGAAACCTACAGTTATAGATTAATGTTTTTAGCGTTGAATTATGTACCACGCCCTCTTAAGCGCTCAACAAAATGTCTTCGCTTACTTGATTACCGCACATATAGAACCACAAGAAGTTTATGTTCCAAGATTACAGAAGCCTTTGGTTATGTACTGTAGTTCAATCTAACAGGCGACCTGACAATTTATACGCGTGTTGTAGACTTAAATTATATTCGTATATTGCTGGCAAGCGTGTGATAACGAAACTCAGTGCCTCATCCAGTTACTCTCTTTTCTGTGTCCGCCCTTGGCCACTCCCTCAGTTTTTCTCCCCGACCGGTCGTGCATGCTCATAAATGAAGAAACAGGTCGAGCGGCAAGCCAATTGAGCTCCTAATTCTGGTAACCTGACTCCGCTACACAGTAAAAAGAATCGCACTTTTTCAAGAGAAAGCTTGTTAGTTAATGTAAAAAACTTTTCAGTGCAGGCGGTACAACAAGAATGTCGCAAGTTATTGACATGGTCTGTATTTTCTAAATACCTCCGGGAACTAGTGGGATATATTTCTTACAGCATTGTGTTTGATTTGAAACAAAATAACATTCAACAGCCTATAAAATTCTACAAAATAGTTTGAATTTTCACAAAACAATTTTTTCTGGAAACTAGTCAAAAATTTTGAAATTTCGCAAAACAATTTTTTTTCTGGAAACTGGTAGTCAAAAATAATTTTTGGTGACATTTCAAACATTTGTTGTGAATGTCCAAGATATTATTTATAAATGTACAATTATAATCTGTAAACAAACAAAACTGTTTGTAAATACACAGACATATTTGTATATTTACAGTCATTTCCTGTAGTGTTTACAATATTTTTGTAAAATTATAAAAAAAAAAAATTCACTGGTTTCCAATATATATATATATATATATATATATATATATATATATATATATATATATATATATATATATATATATATATTGTAAAAGTACAAAAAAATGTTACTGTGTACCACATGCCCATACACGAGTCGGTGGTCGTTACTTTCCACTTTCCCCCCATTTCAGAACTCTCCCTGACATACACACACGAGAGCGTATCTTCTGTCGTGGATCGCTATTTTGTAGACGGCTGCAGTTTACTGCTTCTCGGTTGTTTCTTCCTTAGACATGTAGCCTTAAGAGAATGAGAGAAAGTGAAAGCGACAGGAGAGAAACAGACTACATACGATCTTACTGCACGCTCCAGTTAAGGAACGTTCACACAAAATACATCGCTATCAGATACAATTTAGAATTTAGTTCAGCGTTCCTCTATTGTTCCCTCCCATAGACTGTTAAGGGTGTTCAGGTGGGGAAAAATTACAAGTTTATGTTTGTATGAAATAGTGTTAGTTTTATAGACGTTACTTGGGAATACACTTTCCTCTTACAAAAAAAATGGCGTAGCCAGTTTTCCCAATGGCATTTCAAAGTCAAAATTGTCATATTTTTACTTCATAGAGAACTATAAACCTAATAATCATTATGAAATGAAATAATTCCCATTATACCTACATTTCCTGTTCTACGGCTTGCAGTATGTAAAAATCAATTACAAACTTAGTTTTTTTGTTTACTTTAAGCAATTTTTTTTTAAATACAACAATATTTTACAATGGATTTTTATATGGTTCAGGCAGTAGACTGGAACATGTAGATTTGATGAGATTTCTTTTTCATTTCGTTATGTTCACTGGTTCTCAGTTTTTTTTAGGAAGTAAAAATATTCAAATTTTTTACTTTTACGTGCCATTATGGGAAAACTGTCTAAGCCAAACTTCTTTCGTAAGAGGAAAATTTACTCTCAAGTAATGTCTATAAAACTAACCCTGTTGTATACAAAAAATAAATTATGATTTTTCCCCCACCTGAACGACCTTAAGACGTAGTTGTTAATGGCGCCGTTAAACCCTCGCGCCGTTTCTATTGTTCCCTGCTTAGCGAGATAAAAAGATAGATACGCGTTCACATTTTCGTGAAATCAGTTAAACGACTGACTTTATTATTTTCTCATTTAGCACCGTGTTGGAATTGGCGATTTCCCATCTGTGTTAAGTCGGCAAGGCATATAGTTTATTACCCGTGGAAACTACGTACGTACATTAGAATGTGGATGAAAATGAACACAGATTGTGCTTTGCTTAGGCCAGAAGTATAGCGTAATTTTTGAACGACTCTTGCAATGAGGTCAAGTTACAAACTAAATAAGTATTCTGGACATACGCCATTGCAGCAAATAATGTGTCACAGAAAACAACGGCAGAGAATACACACAAACAAACAGATGAGTAAACAAACAGAGACTTTGTTTGCAAATGTCAAACGAAGGTAAACATATACAATTCCACACAAGGGCGCCTATAAAGGGAAGGGGGAGCGTAACCCCCCTCCCGTCCATCTAACAAATGTTCCCCGATGTGTTTAATTTTGTTTTTTAATAAAACGTATAGCGAACTATTTGCCGTTAGATAAGTTTCGTAATCAACGTGGTTTCGTCTGTCGAAATATGCCAGTGGCTACAAATTTATACATAGACTATATCTGTTCCTGTTGACATAAACATATTATGATCTTGCTCCCTCCTCCCCCCTTTCAAATATTTACAATAGGCGCCCTTGATTCCACAAGGAATTCAGTCAGTGATTTACAAGAAAATAACACAGCCAAGCACAAAAAAAAACTGAGAAAAAAAAAACTAAGATTATTCCTCGAAACGAATTCCGTCACTAAGTACGAAACAACAGACAAAACAAAACGAACGACAAAAAAACTGGACGTAGACGACACAGCAGAAAATGATACGTTGAGAAACCGACCGAAAACAAATAACACAGTAACTGTGGACAGTAAAAAAAAAAAAAAAAAAAAAAAAAAAAAAGTCGAACATGATAGTTTCCTTGCGGCAAAACAAAATTCGACATTTCGGAGACTGCAATGTCTCCGTCTTCAGGCATATTCACTGTCCAAGGAGCACGTGTAGGCCTACAGTATTGGGAAAAGAACTCAAAACTGTTGTTCGCTTAAATTGTGCCACAAGTATAAAAGTCCTAAGCCACTGAATTTTTTGTGACCTATGAACAGTTCACTCCAGCAGTACTTATGTTATAACAGTACACACGTTTTACCAACAGTTAGAGCAAAAATTTGATCCAGCAGCAATAAGATAACTTTACCCTTATTATATTTTGTAAATAGCATTCGAATACGTGTTTAAGTTGGTGAACGTTGCATGAAAGGGGCAAGTACTTAGTTGGGGTCCGGAGGACCTCTACCCATTTTGTTTCATTTTGTTTTTAATTCTAGTTTAATCTCAAAAAATAAAATAAAATGTCAACAACATGCAGATTAATATCTTACAACTTTTTTTTTTCAGATTCATATATAATTTTGCGTACGTTTTGAAACTATGAAAATGAGACATTATTAGTAGTATCCGAAACGAAACAAAAAATGGTCTGTCTGTGTTATTCGTTTTTTGTTCTATAAAAATATTTGTGGTCAACACACACAATTTTTTCGTTGTTTACATCTTTTTTTTTTTTTTTTTTTTTGTGATTACAATTATATTTTGAGTACCGACAGTTACGTTTTGCCCTGATTTCGAAAAGGAATGGCTTTCCAAGAAATTTCCATACCAGATTTAGCTTGCGAGGTCCAGGGGCACAACAAATAAAAATCCAAGGAAAAAAAATGGGGGGGGGGGGGGGCAAACGTAATAATTGCTGTTCTAATTTTAAGCTTCAAGGAGGTACATTGGGGACCATCTTGGATAATAGAGTTTTGCTTTCATAAAAATACTTTAAATTGCGAATTATATTTCCAAAATAAACAACATGCAAAATTATTTTATGTAGGCAGGTAGATATCGTTGTAGATTGTTGTGGAAACAATATCTTAACTAAGAATAAATAAATGAAAATGAAAAATGGGCGATGATCAGATGTGGTTACCAGTACAGTTTAAGACTGTTCATACAAGCGCAGTTTGTTTCTTCATTCTTTCATTTGTTTTACAGTTCGTATTGTTGTAGGAATCTAAATAGCACCGAAAACCAATACCAAGCCACATTGTTGTTCGTATTTCAACACTATGATTGTTCCTGCGTCCTCCCCGGCCCCTCCTTCCTGTGTTCTTTCCTTGATCCGAAACACACGTCTTCCTGTGAGGTCGGTGCTTATGTTGCAGTTTCAAGAATTATTTTTGGGTCAGCGCGTTTCCAAGTTTTTTTTTTCTAGCGGTAGTGTTCCGTAAGCTGTCAGCAAATTGTCCTGTAACTGTGCTGTGTCATCGATCTCAAGTCTTCCGTGAACTCTATACAGCGAGCACCAGAATTACGTTGCGAAAATTGCTGTCTCTTCGCTCGGGATTTTTTCTGACCTGGCTTTCCTTTATTCCTGATCTTTACCGCATTGAGGAAACTTAGTATAACGGTTTTCATACAATCAGAAAACACACAAATATAAAATAAAATAAAATAAAACTTTGTTTTATACTCTACCTATTAAATTTCATGATTTTAAAAACTAGTGGTATTATTTTGTTAACCTTACCTACATCCACAACCGAGGAAAATTCCTCAAACTTAACCAAATTTTTATGCACTACTCCTACTTTTCAGACAGTGCATCAGAAATTTTGAACAACAGGACATCAATTAGGTTTCAAGCAATCTTTCACGGTGTTACATATTCATTGTTTTTATTACTATTATTACTACTATTGGCGAAGGAGAAAAATGCCAATATTTGCTGCAATAATAGTCACGGTTAGTTCAGAGAATGTTTTCACCTTCGTCGATAATTCTTTTAAGCAAATGCTGCTTCGTAGTTGTGGTAAACATATAAATACATTAAAAAAAAAGCTGTTCCCATGACCTTGCAAACATAACTAGTTATGTGTTTCAACAATTGACGGGGTTAGAATGAAGGTAAAGTGAGTCACGTTTGCTTAGTTTTGCAGGATAACGTGTTTTGAATAAGAACTTATAAAAAACCTAAAATTATTTTCTAACTATCCAACATGTTAATTTACTAACGAAGGCGGTATTTACTTAACTCACTTTATATTTAATCATGGGAAATGGAAAATAAAGCCAATATGCATAATATCAATGTATTCAAATTAGTGACTGATTTCACTTTCATTCTACCACCTCAAATATTTGCTTCAAAATGTTCTACAGCTGCAATCTAGTTAGTTAAAAAATGTATACAACTACAACTAGCTTGCTTCAAAAGACATGACGATTAACTACGAAAACCCGTCGCGCGCAGGGCGTATTACTTGCATAATTTGGAACAAAAATTGTTCGTGGTTAAGTAAATGAAAAGCGACAATTATTTTTGAGCCGCTACAATTTGTTTACCAACAAGATAAGTTTCACACGGGAGGTCATTAAAAGTTTTTACTATTCCAGAGACGTATAGTCGGTGTGGTTTTTCTGCAATTTTCGTTGATCAGCTGTAAACAATACGGTCTGATAATCCGTAATATGTATTATGCATGTTACAAATTCTTGAAATTACTCTGCAAGTATCGATACTAAAACCCGTATGAGGAGCCTACTTATTATGTCAAGAATATTCGTTGTGTATTCCGGTAACTGCTCGTAACTCATACTAATTATAAAGCTGCAGTCAACTTTACTTCAGAATATACAGAATGTTCCTGTATTAATGGTTGTAAAACACACTGGTGGTACAGAACGCAAACAGAAACCTTATTTGTCAATGTTGTCCGGAAATGACACCCTGCCAAGTTGTAAAGT
The DNA here is from genome assembly GCA_003012365.1 of Medauroidea extradentata. Taxonomy (NCBI): domain Eukaryota; kingdom Metazoa; phylum Arthropoda; class Insecta; order Phasmatodea; family Phasmatidae; genus Medauroidea; species Medauroidea extradentata. Next base: position 3,404 of record PNEQ01052827.1, on the reverse strand, counting down.
TGCCGGGGCTGACAAGTCCGTAAATTTGAATTCCGCGCTACGCGAGAGCCAGTCCAGTGGCTGGTAGGGTGAGCGATTACACTGCTGTGTCAAATCACAGTGATAAGGAGAGAGGGGGAGGGATACAGACGTTTGATATCCGACAAACATAGTAACAACCTTTAGTCCTATCTACAGTGCAGTGGGCTGACTAGAGCAGTTAGCAGCCACGGGTTTAATGTGTAAGATACCTATTTGAAAACCATTTCCAGCATTCCACAATGGACATTCTTATTACTGATATGCACTTGGTGCACGGAGAGGCAAGAGGAAATGCAGCAGAATCAGTCCACATTTACCAACAGAGTTCTCATTACGACGTGTACCAGACAGGACTTTCTTAAGGGGGAGAGCTAGATACTAACTTTATTTTATCGATTTTCTGCAATAACTTCTATTTGAATATATGTTTCCTAAATGTGGCAATGATGAGGCATAGAAGAAATTTGTGATGAATTTTGGAGATCGTAGTAGTGCGATATGTTCATCTTATATTGGACTTGTAATGATTCTTGAAAGTTAACCTGTAATTCCTTTGCAATGAGTCTACATAAAAGATTCCGTTACTATTTATGTCAATCAGTTTATCAAGAATGTATCCTATGTCTTGTCAAAGAGAAAATTTTGACAATCCATTTTGAATAAATGTTGTAGTTCGAAAACTGAAATAAAGAAAATTATCAATACTCCCCCTTAAGCAGATAGGTCATCCTTTTAGCCACTGACATGGTAACTTCTGTGCGCGGAATTCAAATGTGTGCACGTGTATTTGTCCCTGCAACTTAGCAAATGTTCAATAACAGTGTTGCATTTCGCGTTCTCTACCATCCATGTGATTTACGAATACTGTAATTCCTGAACAGCCTGTATACAGCCGCTGTCAGTTAGCTCCACTTCCTGTATGCTACATCCCCGGTTTTTTGGTTTCAAACTGTCTACATGTGCAACCAGTACGACGTGTACAGTTACAATCAACATCCCCCCCCCCCCGAAGATTGAAAGAAGTCCTCAGTTAAGGGCATGCTTGGTACTTTTATTCACACTGGTGCAAAAAATCCCAAAACTTTTTTTTTAACGGAAAATTTTGAAAAAGTTCAAGACTGAGAGTACTGTTATACAATTCACATTAGGCGTTTTACAAAATAATGCTCAGTTCGTTCACACAAAAAAAGTTTGCTTGAGTTTGACTTATTTTCGTAACAAAATTGTCGATACTTCGGGTGCAAAAATCTAAATAACTGAAGTTAACTGATTTAAAATAGGTACAAATTATGATTTATTTGTGACAAAACAATGCAGTGTTTCTTCAATATGGAAATCATGTTGCTTTAAAAAATATATTCAAGATCACTGTAAAACTACCGCGTGTGGCCTTTGATCACAAACCTACTGTTAACCATTTTTTTTTTTAATTTTAAACCATTTAGAAGAATGAACTGACGAAGTCGGTGTCATCCCCTTAACTTCATTCTGCCTAGTGATGGTTAACTATGTATGCATGCCATTAAAGGTATTGGCTGAGTAGTGTGGTATGTGTGTTTGCTTTATTCCAGCCAGCACTGTCGAAAATGGCTTAATTGCTTAGATTTGAACATTTATTTCACATTTTCCCTCCCTACGACTTTCTGTATAGTGTTCTTCGACAACCACCTAATATGAACTTGCCTGGTGTAGCAAGCATTATGTAATTAGCGTGTATGTACAACAACATAGGAGTAGCCTGGGGGGGGGGGGCGTGTCCCCCCCCAACTTCAAAATAGTTGTAAAATAATTACTTTTTATATTATTTTTTAACAGAAGGTTACTTAAGAGGGCGTGTTACATAATTCAGCACTAAAAGCATTAGTCTATAACTGTAGGTTTCTTGAAGCAAATTTGCTTAAAGTAAACAATAGCAATCCTAGACAATAGTTTTAGCCAACGGTGTAAACAAAATGGTCTCCAGTGAGGCACAATCTCTGACGCCGGAACCTCGTGCATTTATTTAACTGCGGCGCGCGCAAGAGATCAAGCGTGACGAATTAGTAATCCTTGGTAAATATTTACTCATAAAGTTGGCAAATACCATTATCTAGGATTGTCATTGAGTATTTTATCCATATTGGCTTCGAAAAAAACGTAGAAATCAATTGATGTTTTCAGCGTTTATTTATCTACTACGCACTCTTAAATTTCTAGCCAGTATTTGAATTGAATTACTACCGTAGTTACACATTTTCAGCAAGTTCTTGTAAATCTACACTTTCTATTTGTTTTACTAAAAATACTAGGTTATGTGCTACCCACCCCCCCCCCCCCCAAAAAAAAATTAGACTCACGCTATGCCTGTGTGTAGCATCATAATGTAACTAAAAAATAAATATTTTGTAATATTTTATTATGTAAGAAATTCTGTTTCATTGTGTTGGTTATAGTTTGTAAAAATCAAACTTCTATAATTTCAGTGTATATAAACTTGAGGTGAATAACTAGAAAAACGTTGCTACATACATTACTTAATAGTAGGCCTATGTTTTTTATTTTGTTTACAGCATTACATGAACGTAAGTACCAAACTCTAATGTGTCCGATTTATTTAGTTTTTAAATTTTCATAGGCTATTAACTATTGCGCTGCATGTACTCAGTTTTCTGAAGTCATTCCTTGTAGTAGTTTTCTACAATGACGTGTGTTAGTACGTTAGAACCAACAGTATATGTTTGTAGTATGTTAATATTATTTTGTAAATCCAGGTCAGTGAGGCATCACGAGCTATGTTGAAAATTTTTTTGTATTGTTTGGTTGTTTAGAAACATTTGTTTGAAACCTGCCATTAAATCTACAATATACCTATATTACCAATTGTTAATGACGTAATTAGTAATATATATATATATATATATATATATATATATATATATATATATATATATATATATATATATATAAGTTTAAAACGCATTCTTTCCTTTCCAGTGCCTTCAGGTAATGCGTCTGTAAAAATTTAGGAACAAATCAGAACTCTCTTGTGTAATTTTTTCCCCTGCGTGTTCGCGTTAAAAGTAGAGTTGGAATGAATCTGATGCTGGAAGCCGATTATCTTTTAGTCCGAAGTATACGCCTATTTCGTCACTACAGCGATCCGGGTTCGAGTCCCAGTGCGGTCGCTCCCGAAATTCGCAAACATTTGGCCGGATTCTTGGAATACACTCCCGCTTTCCCCGCCAACACTCAGTGCTGTCTTACGGGGCCGCGGTTTTGACGCAGCGGCTAGGGAACAGTCAGACTGACTAAGGTGCTTGCCTCCCCCAAGGCGCTCCGGGTTCGATTCCCCGTGCGGTCGCTCCCGAAATTCGCAAACACTTGGCCGGATTCTTGGAATACAC
>PNEQ01052824.1:0-16928 GCA_003012365.1 Medauroidea extradentata | reverse complement strand
GCTCCAGTGAGTGAGCATTTGAACATTTGACGATGTAGCGCAGGAGTCCGTGAGCGTTTTTACGCATGTCCGCCATTGGTTCGGAGTCCGCAAGGTCACGTTTAATAAACAATGACCCAATCGAAATAGTTTCCAACATATACATGACTTAGAAATCCAACCTCTTCTCAGTTGAATCCGCGAAATTTCCGGGGCTCTACTTATAACTAATAGAGACCTGAAGGTGAGGTAAGTGGGTTGTAAGTCTCGTCGAGAGCAAGGTCATTAGTGACGGTGACAGCTTGCTACGATGACTGGAGCTGGGAGAGGAGTCGGCCATGGCGTGTGTTAAGGATCCATCCCGGCATTTGCCTGGAGTGATTTCGGGATGGCCGGAGCCGGTAATCGAACCTGCGCCCTTCCGAATGTGAGCCCAACGTGTTATCGTTGCGCCACCTGGCTCGGTTTAGAGGTCCGAGTGAGTGAGTGAGAGATTTAGGTCAACGCTTAACATCGAGGTCTTTAGTGCTGGTGAGGGGTGACACGATGTAAGGAGCAGCACCGGAATGAAAGGGCGGGGGAAACGGGAGATTCCCGAGAAAACTCGCCGACCAACGGCATCGTCCGGCACGATTCCCACACGCGGAAATCCGGAGACAGGCCCTCCAGAAATCGAACCCGGATCGCCTTGGTGGGAGGCGAATGGTCTGACCATTCGGCCACCATGGCCCCCTTTAGCGGTCCGAAGAATTCGTGTTTTGTATAGGTAGAGACAGGAAAAATTCGCTGGTTCACAGACCTGTAGGCTAGCATCCAAGAAGAATGTGTACTCCAAGCAGGCGATAGGTGTTCATTAGCTGCTCTCTGATACAGTAGAATGGGGCATGATAAGTTATACTTTTATTATTGACTCAGACACTTCCAGAATATGTCAAGTAAGTAGAGATAATTATTTATGGTGAAAAGAATTATGCAAGATTTTGTTTCAATGCCTCACGTTCACATTAGCAGCTCTGGTACGTAGTTATTGTCAGTGTGCATTCGCGTAGAGGCGTCACTCATTTGTCTGTGCCAATGGGAATAGCGTCACTGCGACATTACCCGTCTGCGATTTGCGGGTAGATTCCAAATATGCCGAGAGTTAACAGCCAATCACTGACCATGAAGCAGAGCTGCAGATATGTATGCGAGGGACTGAAACAAAATCTTGCACAATTATTTTTATGAAAAGTCATTGCCTCTACAAGTAAGTCAAGGGTCAACTGCGGAAATGACACGAACTTATAGTTGTTGAAATTCTAGCGTGTGCGTAAAAGAAAATGCTAATTTTTCCGGTCTCTATGTATAGATAGAGACTCTGGAAAATCGCGAAAATGTTTAAAATAGTCTCCAGTAAACTGTATTGTATTAACCGTGACACGTGTGAACAATTTTGTGACGAATCTCACACGCTGTGTGTCCAAGCTGTACAGTTCTAACTGGGTTTGTTGTAGAGAGAAACAATAGCCAATATAGATACAAAATATTCTGTGCTATGTATAGCCTGTTGGAGTCTAGCAAACAGTCAACTATTCCCGCGATTTTCCAGTGTCTCTACGTATAGAGCATAAGCTAGAATTCAAACTATACGAACTCGTCACTTTTGCAGGTGGCCCACTTGACTTATTTCTCACCTCCTGAAGGGTGGTCAATAAATAACAAAGAAGCAAGTGAACGCAAGTCCTATCACGTGGTGTCACTATGTCAACGATCAGTCAACGAGCGTATCATGTCTGCTTGGGTAAACAGATATTCGTGAAAGCTAGCATACAGTTAAATGAACCCATGCTTTTTCCCGGTTGTTAACCAAGCATTTAACCACTCCATACCAAGCTAAGTAGCGCAACGACAAACACATTGGACTAGAATTTGGAAGGATCTGGGTTTGACGGTTATCCACATTTATGTTTTCCGTGGATTCCCGAAATCATTCCAATCAAATGCTGGGATGGTTCACGAACTAAAAACCGATTCTCTTTCTGTTTACTATTTATGTTAATCCCTGTTTCCGTTTCAAATGGCCTATATTTTTGTCCGTCACTTTCTTTCCCATCACGATCTGGGGAATTTGCAAACCAAACACAAGTTGGCGCACCACATCTGGGTGGTGGAAATGAGGGTTAGTGGGGGCGTTTGAGTGGTTGCTGATTGGGTGAAAAGGCAGAGAGAAAAGGGGTTGAGGACGAACCGAAGTTACTGTGCCGCTAGTGGCAAAACTAAGAGGCACCGTAATATGAACGACTTGGTAATTCACACTGCGCGAGAGGTTTGTCAGTACACTACGAATAGTGGCTTCAGAAGATGGCCAACTTAGATGATTATAACAAGTAACCTGATGAGGTTAGGTAGGTTTGCTCAGTCACGTGACTAGGTATTGTCACTCACCAGGTTGTATATAAACACACGTAAGCAATTCAAGATTTTTCATGTTCTTATTTAGGAGGCTGCGTTGGTGTATGTAAGGCACAGAACCGATGGAGCGTTAAGAGTGACGTCGGTCGGCGTATGTAATACATTATCGCCTCTACATGCAAACCCCGCAACTGGTGCGCAGAGCTTTACTATTATTCATTTACCTATAGAACTTTAAGTGGTAACAGTATTATTTTATTTGCGATACTTGTGGTTCAAATTCCAGCGCCTATTTATATTATTGTGTTTTTCGAATCCGGTTGGAATTTTTTAGATACGGCAGTTTAAAAATATGTTTTTAGCCGTTTTGTGAGTCTTGAAAATCGTGTTTCCAATAAGCGATCCTAATTTTTAAACTGATAGAAACATTGTTTGAGATGAGGTTTTCTTTTTGTAGATGTACAAACTTAATGCGCGTTGAGATGTTTCTTCCAAATGTGATTAGTTGTAACTCCGGCAGCAGATTCCTCATATGCCCCCGGAGGCCGTGCTGTCGCGAGACCGAAAGCCGAAGTTTCCATAACTCGCTGGGTGTTTGTAAAATCAAAAGCACCCCGACAGGCTAGTTTCAAATCATTGGAACAGCGGCGGGGTGCGTGTGACTGTATTAGCTGGGCTCCGAACCCGTATTTAAGGCGGGAGGGGGATTGTTGCCATAATTAATATATTACGTGTTTGTGTAAACGGCGGGGGAGTGAAGCTCCCCTCCAGCTAGGCTGGAGTGATGTAGTGTCGTGTTGTTATGTACTAGTGAGGTGGATGTTGTCGTCAAGTGACTAGGTAAACTCGTAGTGTAGTAGTGCGTGAAATCTCTGCAATCACTGTGTAATGCATGGACATTTTTGTGACATAGAGGGAGAAAAACCCTTATAAAAGAATTAGTTGCGATGTTTAGCCGCCTGGACTTGAAACAGAGAGCTATCAAGTCGGTGCGTTAGTACCGTATACCAGTCCTGTCCTAGCTTATCCTAGTTTATATAACTAACAGTTAATTTTTTATAATTGTTTTGATTTTTTTTTCAACGTTTATGTACTTTTTATTTTTTTTATTTTCAATTGTTTTTATTTTTTTTAATTTATTATTTTGTGCATTTATGTAGTTTGAAGAACAATATACTGAATTTTCCACCCATAAGTAATCCAAATTATTCTTATCTTAACTATACACTAAACAGTGTTGTGTAGTTTTTTTGTAGAGTAGGGTACATATTAGATTTATTTATTTTTTCAATTTATTCCTTGTAATTTTGTACCTACCAGCTAACATATTTACAATGCCCCTCTCTGCCCTGCCATGGACTGGCGTGCATGCCCTTGGCCTGGTTCGCGAGCGAGGCTGGGGCCGACCTCTTACTCACGTCCCTTCACAGCCAGCCCCTGACAGAGCTCACTTGTAACTCGCTGCAATGCCTTTCAAGAGCAGGTAGATAGGAACATTGAGACGGGAATAAAAAGCCTACAAATGCTACACACTTTTAAAAATATTTTACTAAATGCGACGACTACAGCACGTTTTTACATGCTATTTTATTTGTATTACGTGTACTATTAGTTTCGTGCTTCTTTCTACCATAATTTCAACACATTGCAGTCAGTTTCACGTCATTGTGGTTTAGGTTATTGTTCTATTGTTTGTAGATATTTATTTCGCGCCGCTTAAGAACAGCTTACTCTTAATTAAAGAAGATGCTTTTGTGACTTATTGGGTTCGCCAGAACTTTAATCGAGTTACTATTCGAATGCATTTTAACAAACGCAAAAATTTTAGGTATTATGCACTTATTTAACATATTTAATGTGTTTGTTTTAGACGTAAACAATGATAATACCAAAAATGAATAAATTTAAGTACTTAAATTAAAATTATTTGGTTGCTATACAACACACGTTTACCTAATTATGTGTCTACTAAAATAACATTAACCATACTGTGAATGTTGTAGGTTAAAATACAGTTACTTACTGCAGTCGTATCGTGCGGTTGGTATAAACTACCTTATATGGATTTAATCCTGGGCTGAAAGTGCAAAGGATACTAAACATGGCAGTGCCATCTTTTTCTCCTTTACATTCAGTTTGGTCGCCTCATAGGGAATGGTTTAACCTCTTCCACAGAGACCTTTGACAGGAGCGTAGCCAGGATGTTAGAAATGGCCAGGATTTATGTATAAAAGGAAACGAATGAAAGAATAGGACGGGGGTGGAGGGGGGATAAATGATGAGCGAAAGCGGGTAGAAAGTCACGGCGGTGTTCTGTAACGTGTGTGCGTGTGTGCTCCTCCTGGTTATCTACGTAATCGATGTAGATACCTTTATAACATGACGTAACTACTCGTTCAGAATCTGATGGTAAATTATTAATACGGTCCCATGAATCCTGTAATTTTTCTACCTCTCTCAGTGTCTCGACTACCGGTCTCTGAAGTGAGTTGAGCCAAAACGTTCGTGGCAAGTACTATAACATAGTACATTAAAATGTCAATAACTCCATCAATGTATTCAAAAAGAAGCTGTTGTAGAGCTTGCTATTGCGCGACCACGATCTTCAAAGTTGACACCTTGAATGAGTGCTTGTATGAATGTACGTATGATTTAACATAGCTTTATTCTTCTATATTAGTTTATTTTATAGATTATAATTACAATACAGCTTTCAAGTGCCTGCTCAGCGTGACTGTTTCTTGTTGGTAACATGTGTTCCTATCAGTATAAGTAGTATAGTCTATTATAATATTGTCCTTTAAATTTTTATGTAGCAATCTCTATAAAATTGCCATATGAATAATAAGTGTACACAACAGTTATAATGTATGGTCCAGTGTAAGAGAAGACAAGTATGCCTTCTGCGCCTAATTACGACTTTGTCATGTGTGTGTGTCTATATATACGTAGGATGTCCAGAAATAAACACATAGTAAGGACAACACGACGCGAATCGTGGACTAAATGGGAGACGAAAATGTTAGTGGCAAAATGTTGTACGATGACATTATGTACAATGTGGCAACATAGCACTGTACTTAGTCCCATCTCGCGCTCCACAGATATCACTACTACTATTCTGACCAGCATATTATGGGTCCAGATTAAAGTCCTGAGCAGTTCAAAGGTGGTTCTATTTTTTCTTGACGTACTACATGAAATAATATGTGGTTCGTGGAGCGCAAGAGGGGACTATCTCCGTGCAGTGTTGTCACATTGCACACGTAATATGTCGTCGTACAACATTTTGCCACTAATATGTTCGTCTCCAATTTAGCCCATGATTCGCGTAGTGGGCTTATTATGCTATATATATATATATATATATATATAGTGTGTGTGTAGATGTGTGTGTGTAGAGAGAGAGAGAGAGAGAGAGAGAGAGAGAGAGAGACCAGGACTATTCTAATCTCTTCAACAACCAAACAAATTATTTATAACACGGCAACCTCTTCATCTTTGTTCTTTTCAGTCCGATGTATTTTTATAGTAAGGGTTTAGTCCGGTTTCGTCTGCTCTCTCTAGGTTGACCGTTTAATGTTTGTTTACTGGCTATGACGCATTAGTGATTCCACATACCCGGTGTACTCTGCTACCTGTAACTTCAGTAAATTTTCACTTTTCGTTGGACTCGCAATGTTAATATTTAAATATCGTCTATCATGACACAAGGCAACATGTACTGTATGTGAGGTGTAATGAAAATCTGAGGTTTATTTTAGAACTGAGAAGGACAACTTATGTTTCGTAAAATATGTGCAGCACGAGAATGTAATTACCCTCAAAAGCATCAAAATTTACTGAAGTTACGTGACACACAGTGGCCGCCATGTGTTACTGTTGAGGAAAGTACTGGTCACAGTAATTTCAGTAACGTCAACTACAATTCCGTTTCTTCGGACAACTAGTGATCAATGAAGATTTTCGGCTGACACCTCGTGCGAGGCTGCAACGACAGCTAATAACTCCTGCGTTTGCTGATGCTCTGAAGGACATATAGTGCCAGTAAAACAGACGGCGCGAGATTCAATTCATCTGTCATCTAGCAAACGTTTATATAAATTAAATTTATGTTGCTATATCAGAGTATATTTACTTAAGATTGAAAAAAAAATTATAATTAATAAATAATTGAGTGTTTTACATAGTTTTTTTTAACGAAACGTAAAAAAAAGTGGAAAACAAATCATTAACTACGTAATGGATGAGGCTTGTGTAAGATGCCTGATTGGAAACTATAAAATGTGGAGTGTTATTTCTGTTTGTAGAGAAAAATAGAAATTATTTTCATGAATTATGTACGGAAATAATGTACGATTCGTGAATAAATTTGGGTTGTGTGTGATAAGACTGGTACCATGTTGGTTTTTAATACCGAAATGTTTTACATTATACGTACGCGTGACGTTTGTGATACATAGATAATTTCATTTTCTTCTCCACAACAATTTGCTTCAGATTTTTAAGTGACCAATAGCTAGATTTAGGATTAGCGAGGTTAGTCTATTTACATGTCCATTGCTTCCGAGACTATCAAATTACAGAAAGTGATGACATATTCACAGATAAGTAGTATGGTTCCGTTATTGCTAACGAACACGGAACGGACCATCAGTGATATCATTACTCAAACGTAACAAATCGCGGCCAGTATAATATGGTTCTCTTTCGTTAGATAATGGCTCGTGTGTCTTATCCAGGGCGTGCCGGATATACTACAGTTCCAGTAGCAATCGTAACGGAAAAGTATATTTTTGGTGGTTCGGAATAAATTGAGCACTTTTGGTGACTACCTTGTCTAAAATTACAATTTAAAAATATTAATTATTGTTTACTTAGACGTTAATTCTTTAGTGCAGTACTAGAACGTTTCACGCTTAGATTGCAGCACAGAGTTATATGGGCTTTCGCTCTCTCTTTTCAACGCACAGTAACTGCCATAAACACTGTCCCTATTTCGGCGCGCGCTGTTACCAAAAATCTACAAATTTCATATTGTAACTTCGATACTTAAATTTTCGCATATTGTACAGCATCAAAACGCGCATAGAATGATATATTTGTATCATCATTACCATCATTCTAAAGGGTTTTAAAAATTCGAATTAAAAAACTTTGTACTTATACTGTGCATCGTTAAATATATCTCATCATAACATCAGAACTAATACCAAAATAGTATTCAAAATTTTATGGTGCATAACTTAATACATCTAAACGCCAACAAAAATATCGGAAGACGAAAATTTTTCCTTGTTAAATGTATAGAATTTTAATGCACACGTTACGTGCGTTTCATTACAGAATGAAACATCAAAAAGTTGGTCAGTGAGAAACTTTTTTACTATTGAGGTTAGATGGGGAATGACTGGAGAAAGTTGTTCATAATGAGCTGAATTTATTTTAAAAGTAACACTACTACAATAGCTTTCACAGTTCTCTTGTTAACAGCGTAAAATGTGTTGCGTATTAGATCAACGCACTCGTTCGCCAAGCCAAGCCATCTGACGGGCGCTCAAAGTTCTTTATCTTTACTGACTGTGAGGTTTTGTAATAGTAGGGTAGTAAATAATATACAGTGTTCCCTTTGTCAAGAGATTTTTTTATCCCATATCTTAAAATGGTCCAGGAGTGCACCCGTGTCTCGTAGCCACGCGAAATCTACTCACGCAAAAATTGTTTTTAGTCTTCAAGCAATGTTGTGAGAGTTTTATGTAACGTTAATTGTTGTTATACTATGTATGTAGTCAACTGTGGTCAGCAGGATGAAATAAATAAATCAATCAAAAATCTAAACTATAGCAAATACAAAAAAAAAATCTTTCACCAAGTTTGTTCGCATGGTTTTTACTTTCTTCGATTTTTTTTCAAGACAAATAAATTACTTGGTTTCGGCTAATCAGTTCATTAACAAAAATTCCGTTAAGTATATAATCAGTTTCAGCTTAATGGTTTGGTCTTGAAAGAACAATACAATCATAGTAAAACGAATTTAAAACTACGCTGACCAATTTCTGGTATCTGCTCTCGTTAAAGCGTGAAAAAAAATTGTCACAAAAATAATGAAAATGTGGGATCGTACCTGAAGTTGACATCACGGCCAAAGTTTGTACTATTTTGTTACATAAATCTCCCACTTTAAACATAATTATAGCAAAAGTTAATATTTACAAAAACAACCAGATTTTACAGTTTTCACATATCTGGTTTTCCATCAACGATTTCATAACCATGAACATTTCCTCAACCACATTCTTGTCTTCAGACAGACGCTACTTCTATGGACGAAATATGATGTCTTATCGCGAGTAGCGATAATTATTGATAGGTAGCCTATGTAATGATAGTTATTTGTTCACGAATTGCCTATTACTGCTAATAGAATGAATCCATACCAGTGAAATATGTGAACTGTTTCATATTTTGTCGTAATATAAAAAAGTAATTAGATATATATTTTGAAACTTAATCTTGTACCATTTCCAATTATATAAAATCATAAAATGTAAAATATAGTATTCTAGTAATCAAAATTATGAAGTAATACATATCCAGGACATCGTAACACTCCTGATATCTGGCAACAGCGCGCACCATAAGCGCTGTACCACGGTCGTAGAAGAACAGGTCTGGACACTCGCCTATCTAACAAATGTAATTTGCTTGATCCCCTTGTTGTTTGGCTGTAGTTCGTCAAGTTACCGAGAATGTCGTACTTTTTGGCGCTGTTTTCCGGGCGGTCGGACTCAAACTCCGTCCACTTTTTTCCATTGTTAAATTTATAAAGTAAATAAAAATTGCTGGAGCCTTTTCTTAAATTTGTGAGCGAAGAAATTATTTCATAAATTGATAAAAAATACGTTTTGATAAATTGTTTATCTTAGCGGAAAGGAAGTGGGCGGAGTTTAATCCGACCGCCCTAACATCAGCGCCAGTAAAATACAATATTCTCGGTAACTTGGTGAACTACAGCCAAACAACAAGGGGTTCAAATATCCAGGCGAATGTCCAGGCCTGTTCTTCTACGGCTCTAATGTCTTCAGAAGTGCTCACTTTAACCTGATCCAACTATACCTAATATTCATTCCTGAAAATGTCTTGTTAAAGGCGTTCCAGAGGGTATTTGTATGAAACAGTGCTAATTTTGTAGACGTTGCTTAGGAGTACACTATCCTGTTACAAAAAAAAAATAGCTCAGCCAGTTTTCCCATAATGGCATTTCAACGTCAAAATTGCATGTTTTTAGTTCATACACCCCCTGAAAACCAATCAACATGAAACTAAATATTTCATCGTAAATGTACATGTCCTGGCTAGGTCTTCACGTACATAAAAACCCATTCAAAAAATGTTTTGTATTTAAAAAAAGTCTTAATTGTTAAAATTTTTTGCTAATTTTAGAATTTTTAAATTGTTTGTGTTGGATTTTTATATACTTAAAGCCCTAGCCCGTGACACGTACTTTTGCTGCGAATTATTTCGTTTCATTATATTAATTTGTTTTTCGGGCGTGTGTGAACTAAAAACACGCAAATTTTTACTTTGAAATTCCACTACGGGAAAACTGATTGCTCTATTTTTTTTGTAAGCGGATAATGTAAGTCTAAAAAACTAACACTGTTTCATACAAATACATAATTATAATTTTTTTCCGTCTGGAATACTAACAAAAGTATTTTCTTGATACATACTGTAATTATTTGTGTGCACCGTTGCACTACTTTTGTTATATTTTAATACACCTGCAAGATGTTTTAATGGAGTTTTAGAAAAACACATCGGGATTACGTAAGTGTGTGTTCCTCTTTTTTTTTTCTTGTTGGTGTGTGGAGGAAACGAGTGCGACAGGGTCGGTTACACCAGTACCACAATCCCTGGATTCGCCTATGTAGCTGTGGTAACGTAGAATCACACGTGCTGGGTATGTATATTGAAGATTGTCAGAGAAGGGAGGGCGAGGGCGTGGCACGCGCCTGTCCCACATCGGCGACGCAACGATCGGCCGGCTCCACTGACGAGCTGACGACGAGCCGTGAAGGAGATGGAATGTTGCAGCTTGTTCGGAATTGAAGGAGTGGGTGGATGAGGGGGGTAGGAAGGGGAAGGATAAAACTTGCAGACGCACTGCAGACGCGCGCCATCTTGTCCCGGAGCGCCCCTGCGCCACCCCCTCCCCCACCATCTTTGTGCCGCCCTCCCAACTTGCTCCAGGGATCAGCTCACCAAGCTACCGCACCCCTCCCAGGGCTGCCCCTCATCCCCTCCCCCCCCCTCGGCAGTCCTGACAAGCGTAAGCCTCCGCCAAGTTTCTCCTTCCACATCCGAACTCTCGCGAAGAGATGAAACGCAAGTTCCACAGTCATCTACTTTTTTTTTATCCGTGAAACATGCCTTTGCGTTGACTGAAGTTTGAGCGGAATGTTGCCGCGGGGGCTGGATGGTTGCGCGGTCTGCGAGGGGTTGGTAGGGGGTGGGTGGGTGGTGGGGGTGGTAGAAGTGCTCGAAGGCAAAGTTCCTGTGGAGCCGCCGGTCTTGAATTTTTCTCGCGGTTTATTTTAAGAAGAAAATGCTAATTAAAAAAAGTGGTAACTCGCTAACCTCTTTTCGAAACGACGATACACTTGAGCTACAGCTAACTCATGTACGGGAATAGGGACAGTTATTCCAGTTCAACAATCGACTTCTGTTCAGTGAATGAAGCCGATAAAGGTGCGACCGAGTGTATGAGCATATTCTACTCAATTTGCAGCTTAATTTACTTTGACATCATGCATGTCATGGCATGTAAGCGACATCCGTGTTATTATTTTAATATTTTTACTTGTGTCAGACTTTCCAGAATTTTATAAAACTATTTGCGTTAAGAGGAGTCCTTGACTGGCGCATGGACGGCGTTGCAGCTTGTCAGGCGTATTCTTTTTTTTATAAGAAACCGCTTAATTCATTCATATTATGTTTATATACGAAAAAAACACACACTTGCAGCTATGCTTCTATGTTTTCAAAGATTCAGCACACTTGTTAGAAACATGATTTTCGGGCCTCTCAAAATGGATTAAAACAGGGTTATTTTTAGACCTCTCCGAAAATATTACCTGAATTCCTAAAGGGCAAAGCGTGAGGCATGCGTTGGTCTTTACTTCATTCTATTAAAAAAATAATGTGTTGTCACCGCTTAAAGTCCCGTAGGAAAAAGACAACAACGAAATCCTTCCATACCAGTTTGGCGCGCTGCGAATAGAGGCGATATGCTTCTCGTCAAGCGTGGGACACTGGCTCTTATCTCTAAGCTGTTCCCATGCGTCAAATGTGGAAATTCGACACAGGCGAAGACTCCTAAGGGCACGGTTCACCTCAGTTTTCAACGTATTTTTTTATTTTTATATTTGTACCTGATATTATTTTTTATTATTTTATGCATGAATTGTGATTAAAACTTCCTCTTAGGAAATTTTTGTATCTCCCATAGTTTTTGTGTAATGAGACGTAAACTTCAAAATTTGTACTTAACGGTTTTATGTACGCGACTTAAAACCAACTGACATACCGAACCGAAAAAATTCACAGTAGTTTTGTATTTAATAAAAAATACAGAATTTTAAAATCTAAATTTAAAAATGTCAACAATTTAAAAATATATATATATATATTTGTTTGTATGTGTACACTGTGAACTATTTTCGGTTTGGTATGTCAGATGGTTTCAGTGGCGTGCTTAAAACCATAAAGTGCAAATTTTGACGTTTACGTCTCATTACACAAAAACTATGGGAGATACAAAAATTTCCTACGAGGAAGTTTCAATCACAATTTATGTCTACAATAATAAAAAAAAATACCTGGTACAAATTTTAAAATAAAAAAAAAAAGACGTTGAAAACTGAGGTGACCGTCAGAGGGTTTTTTTTAAGTAATGAACTGTTTGCTAGTAAAAAATTATTTTGCTTAATTTTGGCTTATTTTGGCAACAAAATATGTGCTATTTCAGGGGCGAAAATCTAAAAATCTGTTTGGTGTATTGCAACAGAAAAATTCAGATACAAACGATGATAAAGCGTTAAAACTGCCAGAGTGAATTTTTGATATATGTATTAATATTCGTTAAAAAATATTTTCGGAACCACTGCTAAACTAAAGAGCGAGGCCTTAAGGGGTCTCCCTAGTTAGTCTGCGTTTATGTGTGTGAGGCAGAAGCGGTAAGAGTGTCGTTGACCGTACGTAGTGCATTGTCGCCTCTTCGCGCAAGCCACTCAGCTGGCGTGAAGTGCTTCACTATTATCCCTTTTCCTATGGGACTTTAAGGCGGCCGCCTGGTGAACGGTATGTTCGTGTATTTGAGGCGAAAATCGATGAGGAGCTATGAGCGACGTCGGCCGGCACATGTAATGTAATATCGCCTCTACGGCCAAAGTCGTAAACGCGCGAGCAGTTTTCCTGCCGTAACGTTTTTACTGCTGGAGTTTAAGCGGTGACCCTATCGTTTTATTGAACGCATCACTGTAGCAAAGTCTAATGTACTTGTAGACCTCAATTTCGAACAAATCCGTTACATATATCTTGAGAAACAACCGCGTGAAAAAGTCGATTTTAGCCAAGTTTGAGGGCCTTTAAAATAATGCTTCCAATGTGCGTAGTGTCTTGAAAGTCACATTCACAAGTAGTGTGAAGTGTGTTTTCTTTTCGTAGATAAGCTTGGGAACGCACGTTTACTGGTCTCTGAGAAAACACGTAACTCCGACCACGCTGCACGCAGTTTGAGCACCAGCCAGGCGGCCGCCTTAAGCGGTGACCACATTATTTTATTTACGGAGAGCATAGTGCAAAGTCTAACGCTTGTTTCTATAGTTGTGTTTTTCGAATCCGGTTGTTATTTTGCCAGATACGACAGTCTGGAAAAGCTATTTTTGGCCATTTTGAGTGGCCCGAAAATGAAGTTTCTAACAAACGTGCCGAATTGTTATAACTATAGCGACATAGTTTGAGGTATGTGTTTTTTCGTATATATACAAATGTAATACGAGTTAAATAATTTCGACAGTAAAAGAATAGCCGTAACTCGCTGCAACGCATTTGAAGCGCAGGTAGGGAAGTCACTTAAGGGGGACTGTTAGACCAATTTTATTGTATTTTCAGTTTTTGAGTCATACAATTTATTTAAATTGTACTATCCAAATTTTCTCTTCAGAAAGTGTAGTGTATATTCTTGGCAAACTGCTTGACATATATAATAATGGTTCGTTAATTTGACATTGCAAGATAATTATAGGTTAACTTTAAAGAATTATCTTGCAATGATTCTACATGACGAAATAATGGAATATTCCATTATTATTTATGTCAAGTATTTTTCCAAAAATATATCCTATACTTTTTATAAGAGAAAATTTTATAATTCAGTAGTATTGAGAAAATGTTATGGCTTAAAAACTGGGAATGCAAAAACGAGTTTCAGTTGCGTTGTAGTGTGAGGGGAAAATGGGTTTTTACGCAACTAATGTACGTCTGTCCATTGTGAAACCACTCTTCGGACAAGTATGGATCATCTCATTAAAAACTGTGTCGAAGCCCTCAAGCACAGCTGGAAACAGACTTTTCTGACTGTCGTGCTTCAAAATATACTAATCAGTCGCATGTGAAATTCTGAATCGTGCGCTGAACTTTACTACAAACTTTCCACCAATAATATTACACGGCCACCACCCAAGAAGGCGTCGTAGATAAATAAACACTAAAATCATTAATTGATTTCTACGCTTTTTTCGAAGCCAATATGGATAAAATACTCAATGACAATCGTAGACAATGACATTTGCCAACTTTATGAGTAAATATGTATCCAGAATTACCAATTCGTTACGCGTGATCTCTTGCGCCACAGTTAAATGCACGAGGTTCCGGCGTCAGAGATTGTGCCTCAGAAGTTCGTAACACTGGAAACAATTTTGTTTAAAACGTTGGCTGAAACTATTATCTAGGATTGCTATTGTTTAATTTTCGCAAATTGGCTTCAAGAAACCTACAGTTATAGATTAATGCTTTTAGCGTGGAATTATGCACCGCGCCCTCTTAAATAATTCCATAGTAAAACTGCGGATCGGCGCGGCGGGAATCTTGAACTCTAGTTCAACCTTGGCTCGTAGTGGCGATACGGCATTTAATGCGCGCTTAAGGCCATGCACTTTAGTTCGTATTGTTTTTGCATTAATTATTTTTTAATACTTAAACGAGAGCAGATATAAAAAATGTGCCTGGCAGTTTTGTTTAAAAGGTTTTTTTTTCTTTTTTCGTGATAATTGATTTTGTCAAAGTAAGAAATTCTACGGTTTCGACTAAAAAGTCAATCAGAAATTTGTTAATTACATAAATAGTTAATACCATAGTATTTACTGCCTTGAAAAAAATCAGCCAACATGGAGAAGACGATTATAAACAAAACTGCCAGACAGATCTTTGATATCTGCTCTCGTTGAGACTTAAAAAATTATTATCACTATAAAAGTAGCAACTATATAGCATGGTCGTCCGTATAGCTCCGTTGCGTCTGTGCCTCTCGTGTGCACAGCCACTGCAGGTAGGCGGCGCCCTTAAGACAAACATGTTGAGTGATGATTCGCGTGATTTTGTTAAGCTTTCACGCAATACCAACATTCCATACGTTGCCACACAGTGTGCAGATCTTTGAAGTTCATTCTAAAACTGTTCAACTCACATGAGTGATGTCTGTGTTACACGTGTGCATACTCATTTCAGGTCAGTCTTCTACTAACTATCCGCGAGTAGACTTTCTGCCATTCCAATGACTAGTGCCTAGAGGCGCGTGCTGGGTCGCCTGTACAGTTTCCGCACATTTAGGCTTCGGAGGTGCAAAACATATCCACCCCTAGCGATCGCCGCGCCACAAGGAAGCCTTATGCACAGACCGCCTGGGCGGTGTGCAGTGGTTCGCCCGTTAAAAACGATTGTTCGAAAACAGCTGAATATGCGTTAGTAATGTCTGCTTACGAATAACATTCAGAGAACGTTATACGTGTGTGTACCCACTTCACGTCCTCCAGCCATCTTTAAACAGCATTTTCTTAAAGCTGAATTTGGCGAAAACGGGTGTTTTGACAGTTCTTGTAAGTTAAATAAAATTTTGGGGTAGAATCTTTTGTGTGTATATATGTATATATGTGTGTATGTATGTGTGTATGTATATATCTAATATTATATTATGTGTGTGGGATTACAAGGTGTCCAAAAAACGCTTAGTAAGTACACCATGCGAATTCTGGGCTAAATTAGAGACGAAAATGCGCACAATGTGGCAACATAGCACTGTAGTTAGTCCCCTCTTGCACTCCACTGAAATTTGATAGGTAGATTTTACTACTACTGTTCTGACCTGCATATTATGGGCGCAGGTTGAAATCCCGAGCAGTCCCAACATTATTTTACGTTTACTCGACGTAACGAGCATTAAATAATACGTGGACTTGGAGTGCAAGTGGGGACTTTCTCCTTGCAGTGTTGCCATATTGTGCATGTAAAATGTCGTCGTACAACATTTTTCCACTTGGGCCTACATTTTCGTCTGCAATTTAGCCCAGGATTCGTGTGGTGTGCTTATTATGACTACGTTTATTTCTGGACACCCATATTTACAATATATGGAAGTAAAATACACCTTTATCTCAAATATTACATCGCGAAATGATAGGATATCCACTAAAAGTCTCACAGAGGTGAGTTGTCGGCGAGGAAGTCTGCACGCCAGTTCAGTGGCTTGCGCCTAGAGTGAGCGAGTGAGAGATTTTGGTCAGCGCTTAAGGTCAGTCGCCATATTGGATTATTTGATTAGTTGACTTTTTTAAATTCTGAGAAGAAAAGTGAAAATTTTGATACTATAGCGTGAATTCTATGTATTTTGTGCTACAGTACAAACATCGCAGTTGAACTTTTAACGAATGTTTAAGCCGCAGTCAGTCAAACAAATTGTTTTATATTCTTAATTTTGGATGACTGATTGCGGCCTAGATATACGTTAAAAATTTAACTGCTGTGCTTGTACGATAGCGCAAGGTAAATATAATTCACGATATAATCTCACATTTTGAATTTTTCTTCTCAGAATGTAAAAAAAAAAAAGCGAAAAATAAAATAATCAAACATGGCCACTGATGTCCCACCTTAACATCGAGGTATTTACCACTGGTGAAGGGTGACATGAGGTGAGTATGGAGCAGCGCCGGAATGAATGGGCGGGGGAAACGGGAGATCCCCGAGAAAATCCGTCGATCAGTGACACCGTCCGGCACGATTCCCACATGCGCTAGGAGCCTAAGGCTAATTCCACACGAGGCGTATCGTCATAGACGCGTACTAGATTCGTCATGCAGCGACGATGCTTATACGCTTGATAATTTACACACGAAGCGTATTGCAAGCGTACAATATACCGCTGCAGCCGCTTCAGTCGGAACAATGTCGTCGAGCGATGAAGATGTAATTGTGCACTACTATATTCATCGACGCAG
>PNEQ01052823.1:0-16929 GCA_003012365.1 Medauroidea extradentata | reverse complement strand
CGTAGTTATCAATGATGAAACAATATAGTACTTACAACCATGTAGGCATTACCGATGGTCTCCACTTTGTAGACGTCGTAGTTCTTAATGATGAAACAATATAGTACTTACAACCATGTTGTCATCACCGATAGTCTCCACTTTGTAGACGTCGTAGTTATCAATGATGAAACAATATAGTACTTACAACCATGTAGGCGTCACCGATGGCCTCCACTTTGTAGACGTCGTAGTTCTTAATGATGAAACAATATAGTACTTACAACCATGTTGTCATCACCGATAGTCTCCACTTTGTAGACGTCGTAGTTATCAATGATGAAACAATATAGTACTTACAACCATGTTGTCATCACCGATAGTCTCCACTTTGTAGGCGTCGTAGTTATCAATGATGAAACAATATAGTACTTACAACCATGTAGGCGTCACCGATGGTCTCCACTTTGTAGAC
The DNA here is from genome assembly GCA_003012365.1 of Medauroidea extradentata. Lineage (NCBI taxonomy): Eukaryota > Metazoa > Arthropoda > Insecta > Phasmatodea > Phasmatidae > Medauroidea > Medauroidea extradentata. The sequence goes on along the minus strand of PNEQ01052823.1, from coordinate 16,475 downwards.
GTCGTAGTTCTTAATGATGAAACAATATAGTACTTACAACCATTTAGACATCACCGATAATCTCCTCTTTGTAGACGTCGTAGTTATCAATGATGAAACAATATAGTACTTACAACCATGTAGGCGTCACCGATGGTCTCCACTTTGTAGACGTCGTAGTTCTCAATGATGGAGTCAAAACACGTGTAGAGGTCGTTGAGCAGGTCCACCACCTGGAGAAAAACAAACTGCACTCAGTAATAGTTGTTGTAACACAGCTAGGACAAGAGGACCTGTTAACACAGTTTCATGTAACAAGTTGTTAAGTGTCGTTTGGCCCATTAGGAAGCGCATTGTTTAACTCAGCGATGCCACACTGTACAAATTGTATTTGACAAATTAGTACACTGACGTATAGGAGGGTTAAGAAACTATGCATGGTGAATTTATTTTCCATGCGTCACAGCTATGGATGATGGTTTATTTGCGGTAAAGTTGTACGTTCTCTAGATTTCAATATACTGTAATCCAGTTCCGATGCTTTTATATCGTCTGCACTTTACTTGCGTTTGTCGTAACGTAGAAGTAACTAGATATTACTTTGTAAGGGAAATAATAATGGTAGTGATATAATATTGAGCTTACTGAACGTCCAGCTGCACTGTAAAAAATCTTCCTACGTAATCTTGAAACAAACTATCCATACACAGTACGAGATACTTACCATGCTTCAACTTGTAAAGATAGCAAATGTTGAGCATTGTTATTGTACAAGTATGGCAACACATTTGACAATTCACCGTGGTGTATAACCGTCGTACAGCAATATTAGGCGCAGGAAGATACACTGCCTTGGAGAATACGCTGGCAGAAAACATTCTCGCCATTTTCCATTATCTGTAATCATTGGTAGCTTCCATAAACATTTTTAAGAAACTGTCAAACATTCTTATGTTGCCATACTTGTACAATAACAATAACATCTTTACGAGCTGAAGCATGGTAAGTATCCCATACTGTGTATGGATAGTTAATGTCAATATTATGTAAGAAGGTTTTGTATAGTGCTGCTGGACATCCAGTAACGTTACTATAATATTATTGATATTACCATTATTATTATTTTCCTTACAACGTAACGTCAATGTACCTCTACATTGCGCTGAATGCGAGTAACGCACGTCTCACCGACATGACCCAACTACTTCTACATACAACATATCTCGGCTAGGTCCGCCTAAATACGACGTTGTTACCAATAAATGTGAGTAATGACGAAGACGGAGTCATAGGTGGGTAGGGGGGTGTAAACTAGGCCACTGAACCAGGATATCGGCACAGGCAGCGAGCTTCCGTCTACCGGGTTGTTCCGCTTCCTGTCCTGTTCTGGGTTCGAGCTTGTAATAAGTCCCGAGCACGGTCGTAGAAGAACAGGTCAGGACACTCGCCTGGAAACTTGACCCCCTTGTTGTTTGGCTGCAGTTCACCAAGTTACCGAGAATATTGTGTTTTATTGGCGCTGCAGTTAGGGCGGTCGGATTAAACTCCGCCCATTAAGGTAAACAATTTATCAAAACGTATTTATTATCAATTTATGAAATACTTTCTTCGCTCACAAATTTAAGAAAAGGCTCCAGCAATTTTTATTTACTTTATAAATTAAACAACGGAAAAAGTGGACGGAGTTTGAGTCCGACCGGCCGGAAAACAGCACCAAAAAGTACGACATTCTCGGTAACTTGACGAACTACAGCCAAACAACAAGGGGGTCAAGCAAAATACATTGTTAGATAGGCGAGTGTCCAGACCTGTTCTTCTACGACCGTGACCACGGAGGGAAGAAGGAACATGGACAACCTTGCGCAAGATGCCCCTTCCTGGCCTGCCTCATGACGTCAGCATAGTTACAATCCACTCCATAGAGGCAATAAGTAGCATGAGGAACATTACAGCACTGTCTGGAGAGCTTCAAGTTGTTTATTCTCATCGTTAACATGCAGTGTTATTGTTTGAATCTCATGGCTTCCAGAAGACATATATAATCATATAGTGTCACCAAGATCTCGTTTCGAAACCTTATAGTTAGTAGGGACCAATCTTTACTTTCTACTAAAAACAGCTGTGTTCAGTAATCTGTACCGTGGCAAACATGGTTCACATGTGTTATTCTGAAATACAGACGCAATTTATACTTTCTGAAATTTTCAGTATGCTATCCATAATGTGTACTCATTCATGTCGTACCACAATAATCAAACTTAGTTGTGCTTACTAAGAAATATTACCTTGGATCTCAATACAATTTCAAATCTCCCGCGCATATTTTCCTTAAATCACGCGACATATGTAGAACACAGTTTTGTATGCTGCTGAACAGAGGCCATTCTCTTCGCACTATATATACTCTAAGGGTCACACTCGTCACCTAAGTTAAACTGAACCAAGCTGTAGAGTTTAGCCTAGTGTGTATCTAACACTACTTCGATGACGTAGTGTGTAGTAAAGGAATAGTTGGAGAGACCGGACGACTTAAACAGTTCTCTTCTTCCCTTCACGAGGTAAGTTCCTTCTAGCTTATTTCTCCCTCACCTTCTCCCATCTAAGCACCTTACGTGTAGAGAATAAGTATATTTATTTAAGTATTTTTCTTACTTTGTCAACCGTTTTAAAGAGTTGTCTAATGAGAGTGCATGACTGGATGTAGTTTTTTAGAAAACTACAGAGAACAGGAGAACATATATAAGCAGAGAATGTTTTATTCAGAAGGAAACATACACAACATAAAATTACATAAATGGGTTGAATAAAACAAGGACAGCCAAATAAGAAAACTAAGAAAGAAAAAAGAAATAAAACAAGACACAGCCAAGGCTTGGGGCCTGCTTCGGAAATAAGACAAACCAATAAAATGAATGGAACACAAAATACGACACGACAATGAGATGAAACTAATGTGTTTTGTTACAGCTCGTCGTTGTGTCGTACTTCTGTGTTTAATATATTTGATCTGTGTCGCTAAAGCAGGCCTCAAACCTGTAACGCATTTTTTACCGTGTCTTTTTTTCTTTTCTTTCTTTAGTTTATTTTTTAATTTGCTGTCCTAGTTTTGTCTAACCCAATCCCATTTATGAAATTTTATGTTGTGTATATATTCTGTTCACTTAACCATTCTCTGCTTATTAAGGTTTTCATATTCTCTGTAATTTCCGTTGACGGACGTCTGCATCGCAATGGAATATGTCCTAAACACTACATGCAGTTATTTTATATTATTTTCCTTTTTTTTTTGGTCTGCCTATCCTCCAATTTAGGCCATTAATATAATTATATAACAACTTGGTATAATATCAAGATTAATACCAAAGTTATGGACATAGAAATTTATAAACATTTACTATACAGATCAGAAACACCTAGTTTTGTGACAGAGCTGTTCTGCTGTGTTTACCTGCATAATTTTATTTTAAGTAACTTTTTTAAAAATATTTTCTTACTATTATTTTAACGCTTCGAATCTTATCCTTATTAGTTTTCCAGTTTTTTTTAATGTTCTTATCGTTGAGATTTATGCACATATAGTGTACAATATGTTTTACGGAATGAACATTGAGTAAGTACGTATTTAAAGACTGCTATTTTTTTAATTTATACGCTTCAATAACTTTGCTTTGATTCTTCGGAAGAAGAACATATTGTTTATATGGTATTTTACACTTGTTTAAGCTCTGGGTAGGTATTTCCTATAGTTTAAGGTAAACCACAAGTTTGAGGCATCCATATTGACCCGAATGAAGTTAACAAGCATTCGATAAGTCATGAGCGTGGTAAACCGTGAAATAATAACGCTATAACCGGTTAGAAATGTAATTTTAATTCTCGTAGATCGCCATCCAGACAGCATGTAAGCTTGTGGCAAGCCTACAGTTGACTTGCTTTAGGCTTGCCATTACAAGCCCTATTTGGTAAGTTCGATTCAAACTTGAGTCAAGCCTATTTCTTACAGTTGTATCCTGTCTTGTACGAAGCAAGCTTGCTACAAGCTTGTAGCAACCTTGCATCAAGCTTTTCTGGCAACCTTGCTGCAGGCTTACGTGGAGACTAGTTAGCTTGATTCAAGTTTGATTCAAGCTTATGGCTTGACATGACAAGCTTTCTGCAGGTTTGCAGACTTGCCATGGCAAGTTGGATTCAAGTTGAATCAAGCTGATTTTGCTATCAGGGAAAAAACCAAAAAATCGCAGAAAATCAGTATTTCAAACGAACGTTACAAATCCAGTGTTTCTCTTAAATGCTGCCACCAAGAACCTGCGGTTGGTAAACTTTAGGACGTAGAGTCATTAAATTTATCTTACATTTTTGAAAATATTATTTGTTTAAATGAGACAAACAATTTAGGTTCCACTGTAGCAGTTTAAAGGTGGTCTTGGATAAAACTGCAAACTGGTTAATCAACAGATGGCTGTATACTTTACGACACATTTAATAACGTTTGCTTTATGTCTGTCTAAAGATATTTCCTCCATGCTGTGTTGTCGCATAGTGAACGTAATATGTCGCCGTACAACATTTCGTCACTAAAATATTTTTTAAATTCCAATTTATCCCCAGATTAGCGTCACGTGCTTATTATACGCCCTTTCCTGGATAACACGTGTTCGCTGACGGAAATTCAGAGATCTTTGGTTGCAGAGCCGCATATTTGCCAAAGATCTACGTTCTCTGTGTAAGCGCCTGCATATATTTGACTCCTTACCGATGTCAGCGAAACTAATGTGGGATATTATTTTTTACAAAACAAATAACTTCGTGATTCCTAACAGGCAGTACAATTAACCTTTCCTGAGAGCACGGTAGGCTGTTGTTAGCTGATGAAACTCGCCAAGCAGTGCGGAAATAGTTAGCAGTAGATATTACAAAAAATCACAACCAAGTAAAACTATATGCGCGGTGTTGAAAGTATTAAATTAAGAAAGTGTAAAAAAATATTAAAGGAAACATAAGCAAAATAAAGTAAAAAAACCTACTGCCCTTGTTGAAATTAGTAAATTTTTTTAAAAATATTATAAAGATTTTAATAACTGCCGCCATCTTAAAACCCTCAATTATTTGCAGGTGTTGACAACGTAATTCAAGAATCGAGATAGTCTGGTCATTTGACTGAAAACCCACCAACTCACTTTACTGTCTGTTTGTCTGTTCTGTAACAATGTGCTGCTTGGTAACATTGAGCTAGACTTGAAACTTTAATAGCTCAGAATTTGATGACAATACAGCACAAGAGGAAAACATCTGTGGAAAATATGATTTAAATAAAATTACATAAAATAATCTTTAATTTTTACAATAATCAATTCACTAAATAATATTGAAATAAAAAAATTATATGCAAAGTTGTTAAAACTAACTGAAATGTATAAAATAATCTAGACTTTGGAAATACTTAAAAGACTTAAAACGAAAAGTAAAATAAGAGTGCATGTAGCAGATAATAGTAAGGAGTGTGGCGAGTAGCTGTCATTGACAAAAATCACATAAAAGTTCATATCATTTGCAATGCAGTAACATTGTTAGTAACTTAGGTGTACTATACATTCATGAATGACATATTATTGCATGCGCCCTACACTTTTCGTTGTATGTCTTACAAGTACTTTATCAGAAGAAATTATTTTATACTGTTTAGTCAGTTTTAAAAACATTTTATATTTAATTTAGATATTCTTATAAATGTCTTGGAACATACGGTAGTGATCGCATAGTGCACGGTGGTTCATGCGGTCAAAATATTAGTCTTCTTCAGATTACAGTTTTTGTCTGACTACCTCGAAAAGGAATTTATGTGATATGCAATTGGAGATAAATTACATACGTTTATAGGGTAATTTCGTTATGTAACTGAATAACCAAACAAAAAACATTCATAAAATAAGGAAAATTTGAATGCTTGGCAAGTATTTTGAACTGCGCAGTAAAAATCTGACAAAAATATTTGGTTGTTTTCAGTGTTACCATTTCAGTCGCACAAGTTTTTTTTCGACTGTGAGGGTAAAGGACTCGCATTTAGTTGTCTTAAATATATTTAACTTGACGCATGCTTGTGTCCTGCCTCTAGGCTTTCATTAGCGCTGTTGCCAAATTTCCCTCCTCCCATTCTCATTACTGCAACACTGCAGCATTAGCCTCGCCATTCATCACACCGCACGCCGCTACCACATTTTACAAGTAATGTTTCACCCGGTGATATTAGCTTATACCGTACTCTGCTGGCTATTTTTTGTTACTACAATGCAGTAATATCTACGCCCTTCCTCTTCGCTGAACAATTTTTCACCAATTCTGCAGGTCCATACGTGTAGTAATAGTCAAAATGTTTTTTTTTTAACGTTTGTTAATTCTTAGTATTGATATGGTTAATGTAGCCCTCACTAATTATACTAAACCTTAAGAATGTAAATATTGTGGTATTGTCTGTCATATATTGGCCTAGTACCCACAGTTTCATACAAAAATAATTTTCAAGATAACAATTATGCCAGTTTTACGATACCTGCTAACTTTTATGCGCAAAAAAATTGATAAACGCAAAAAAGAAATATGATGCGCGTCTTGCTTTCCAGATTGAATCAGGTGATGTTGCACACTACATATTTCCTGACGTGGGAAGTATTCCAGCTACATATTTATTTATAAGTGTTGAGAATAAATTTAAAATCGATGTTTTATGACAATACTGCAGGACCACTTTCGCCAGCTACTTTACTACATGTCTGCAATGCAAGCAGACTCTCGGTGCAACATACGCGACGTAAACTGAGCAATATATTAAGAACACCATAAGTGTAAATAAACAATCTATAAATAGCATCGTAATGAAATACACTTATACCTAATACGAACGCCGGATATTTAAAGTAATATTCGTTGACACAATCATATTGTACATTAAGGGGGTCGCCTTCCTAGATTGAAGCAGTTCCAGTTTCTTATATAACTTCTTAACTAGGGTGAGTGATGTCTACTGTAGAATATCTTTCATGATACGTTAAACGTGTGCCTAACTACTTCAGGTCCACGACCAATCTTTAGAGCTTAATTTCGCACGGCCGAAAACAAAGAAACGAAATTTTTTCGAATCCATTTTTAAGTATGAAAATCTTGGCGTAGAAACGTAAAAAAGACAAAGCCATCTTAATCAAATGTTGATTTGTAACATTATTTAGTAATAATTTATTTCCGCGATAACTCCCAGGGCACTGCGGGTTATTACAAGGAATCTTCTCGCACGATTTCAGCGACGATTGTAACTACTAGATGTGTGGCAGTCCATCTACAACCCTCACCTGGAGGAGCAGAGATGAATGAAGGATGACATGAAATGACACCATACTGATGGAGCAGCGACGGAATGTAAGGGCGGGAGAAATAGAAGTATACCTCGTAAGACAACGTACGCCAAGTTTCCCACATGCGTAAAATGCAGAAGCAACCCCGCTGGGTATCGAACCTCCATATCGCCTTGTTGGTAGGCGAGTGGTCTAATCATTTGACCGTCGTGGTAATTGTATATTTAATATTACGAAATAAAATCAATATAGGGTTTTCACTGGAGGATTTGCAAAAACGAGCTATTGCAGAGAAGATTGCAGGCCAGTTAGTGACGTACGTCCTAGAGATTAGATCATAGCGTGATGTGCTGACCTGAGTTGTCCTTCAGGGCGTTCAAGTGGGGAATAATCGAATTTTATATATTTCTACGAAATAGTGTTAGTTTTGTGTATCATACTTCTATGTTAATTTTTCCTCTTATAAACAAATGAGGGGCTTAGATTTATAGTGGCGTAAGTCAGTTAAAATAGTTTCCTCTTCAACAATTTTTGTAATCACGTGCGGAATGCAGTACATTCATACAATATTCAAATGGAATTCAGAAATTCAGTTAAGAGTGAAATATTTGTTACAGAATATTCTTTTGGAAAAAGTGAATGATATGAATAAAAACGACACTACCAAATAATTGTGACTTACACCACTATGAATCTCAGCCCCTCATATATCATAATATTTAAGTAGAAATGGACATGATGTCAGTACTTACAAGCGGCAAAGAGAAAAAAATAGATAATTAAATAAAAAAATTACATGGAAACTACCTTTCACGGGCTAATGCTTGACGTATATTAAATTAAGTTAAAAATGTGTAACTTAAAATATTTCTAAGTAAACAAATTACAAAATTAAGCAATATTTTTAAAATATAAAATAGTTTACAGTAAACTTTTCTATACGTTAAGCTTTAGCCAGTGACTTGTACTTTCAATGAGCATTTTTTATTTCATTATTATGTCCATAGGTTTTTGTGGCTTGTATGAACGAAATAAAATTACTTTGAAATGCTATAATAGGAAAACTGGCTAAGACACTTTTGTATCCCCAAAATGTACTTTCCATTATCGTCTAGAGAACTAACACAATTTCATGAAAATATAGAACTACTATTTTTCTCCGCTTGAACTTCTAAGACTTATACAAGCAAATTACATCACGCGTAGTAACACGCTGAAGGCAAAGTTGAAAATCGCAGATGTGGTTGACAGAGAGTAGAGCCTGCACAGGCAGAAGGAAAGGACATTGCGCTGAGGAGTTCAACACTGCAGCTCTAGTCAGCCAGGAATTACTTAAGACAACTCGGTAGCTAGCCAAGACGACAGTGCAACAGATTGCCAATTCAAAAATTGAAATTAATTATTGACGTTATCAAAACTTTAAATTAAACGTTAAAAATTATTAAAAGAGCAAATTTCAGAAAAGTAACTTTGTGAATTACAAATGGTAACATATGCATTTTAAATTTCGACAGTTTATGTCACACTTTTATTCAGTCCCAAGTGCCAGTAGTTGTTGCTCAATTTTGTCTGCATAAAATTTTGAATATTACAATTTTAAGCATTTGTTGTTTAAATTATTTACATGAATGTGAGATAAAGTCTTGAAGTTTACATTTGTGCAGCAATTTTGGTTGTTCATGACCAGGATGTTAGCTAGTCAAACTGGCCCAGACGACTCAACTGTTTGTTGGATTTTCAGCTATTTGCACAATAGCTTAGCTTTCTCATCTAGCAATATACGGTAATATAAAATATTTTATTACTTTCCCAATGCGAGTAGAACTTGTTACGTCCGGTTCCATGGCTGGAAATGTCTCGTGCGTCATGTTTTTGGCAGTGTTTACTCCCTAATGTTTCTAATCTTTGGTTAATATTATTTGAGGTAAATTGAGCAATGCACGTTTACTTGTCCGATTTATTCTTCAGATAGACATCTCTGGTTACTTGAACTGATGCTGCAATAGTTTTAAAAGCGTGTAATCGATTTAACAGTGATATGACACCAATAAATTAAATTTTTGACGGGATTGTTGGCTATGGCATTCATTTTGTTACAACTGTGCAGCTTTTTAGTACAGGCACTAATACAAAAATTTTGCCGATTGTATTTACAAATATAGTATACGTTTACAACTGCAAACTTAGGGTACAGTCCCGTAAATATTTTACCAGCGAATTTTGTAGTACATGTGATTTTGAGGTTACTAAGGAGTTTGGCATACATAGTATGTTATTAGTATGTTATGCAAGACTGGTTATTCTAAATGCATAGCTCACGAATCATTCTTATATTGGAAGCATCAATGTCGGCATGTTTTACTGTCGTTAGTCTGCAACGACTAACAACAAACACATTCTAAAGGACGAGGCTTTTTAATTGCAAATGACCGAGCCGACCCCCCGTGGGCAGTTGGTTGAGCGGCCGACTTTGGTGCGAGGGGTTCTGGGTTCGATTCCCAGGTCAGGCTGGGTGTTAATTTGTGTTTGTCCATTGGGTCTCTAACCTTGTCACCATACAATTAGTCTCACGAAAATTACTGGGGTCACTCGAAATATGTCAAACATAAAGGGGGGAATGGTTGGTGCAGTGTTGATGCGGAAGATTCCGCATCGCCGCTGCACCAAACATTTTTTATAAAGAAAAAAAAGCGAGGTGCCACAACTGTAACATTTTGGACTCGCATTCGGGAGGACATGGGTTCAATCCGTGGCTCCGGCCATCCTGATATTTATGTTGCGCACGGTTTGTCGTAATAACTGAAGGTAAATACTAAGATGGTTTCTTAACAAAGGCCATGGCTGACTCCTTTGCCAATCCCTGTCGTACTAAGTTGTGTGTAAGCGTCTGTAATGACCTCGCTGTTGACGAGACGTAAAGTCCACTTACCTAAATTGCAAGTGTGTCCGTCGAACAAATTTTCTCGTTAAAGCTTTTTATCAAAACTTCTGAAGGACACAGTTATAAGTACATTGTTAATAAAATACTGGGAGGCATTACCCCGCACGTGTAATCAAGTATAGATACAACTTTTTTTTAAAAGACAATTATTTTGTAAAGATTTACAATCGACTTTGCTGATATGTATGAAGCAGGCATGTCTACAAGGTAAACGTCTTGTATATAGACAATATTAAGTAGTAGTTATAACTTTAAGAACATAGGTATTTTAGGGGCGTTCATAGGTAGGAAACGATTTTATAAGCGTACAACTTCCAAGTAAGTGATGAACATTTAGGCATGTTACATGTAACATTGTCACCGGGAAATTAAGTATCAAAATATATAATGTCCATCTATCAAAAACTTTCTTTCCGGCATTTTCTTGAGTACAATGGACAGTGAGAAGTTGAGAAGACGCTATGCAACAATATGTTTTTCACGCGTATGAAACTTATTATTTTTAATTTGTGTTTGTAAGGATCCATATTTATGCTAAATTATCAGTATAAATTATTCTCAAATACGAATTTAACATGTATAAAGATTTAATAGATATCACGCAAGCGAATAATTAAGGTTATTCTACAAACATGTTGACTATTCTTCTAAGTGTTTAAGAGCGTCAATCTTCTGAAGGAATAGTACAATATATTTTAACCTTGTGCTTGCATTAGTCATACAGAAAGATTTAAAATATCAGCTTCAACTGAGGACGCGGGATCACACCTCTATTGCTAGTAATGTACATACTCGCATAACTGAACAAATTGAAGCGCAATTAAAGAGTAGGAGTTATATAATCATTGCATGCAAAACACAAATTATTCATGCACAAACAAGTAAGTTATTAGAAAGCCAGCAGTAGTTTGAAGGTTATTTAAGAGTTGTTTCGCCATAGAAAAGAATAATTTTAGTTGAATAATGAATAATAAGGGGAATGGCTGGCAATGTTTCTAAACAGAAACATTAACTGTTGAAATCGTTTGTTCGTAAATGTTACTGGGGTTTATTTGGTTTAATATTTGAAAGTTCGTACCTTAAAAACAACCGCATAATATGTTAAGTGTTTCGTTACTATGAAATACTAGTTTTGATGAAATGAGCGCAATGTAAAGTAATACTTACCTGATTATTTACTGTCGTAAATTTAAATGAAGCTTTCAAAAACATTCTACGACGGAGAAATAAAGAAAATGTTAGCATAGCGAGTGACACAAGCACAACACGCCCTGAAGAAAAAAACATAAGAAGACAATGGTTGTGTGTTGTAATGTGCGTTGTAATGTGTTTATGAGGTGGACAAATCTCTATAAATTACACCTGCAGAATCATAACAGGGGGTTTAAAATTTATATTTGTCGGGAAGTCTCACCATTTTGCACGAATTTAACTACGTTCGGTTAGAAAACATAAGCAGAAGCTGGCAAGGAAAGGAAGAAAGCTAACAGGAATAAAGTCGTTTGTTATCTGAGCATTTACCTCCATGCAACAATTCTGAAGTCTAGAAAGAGTTTCACATAAACGTCAAAAGAATATAAAACATAAAATAACAGATAAAAACGACGGATTACATAGTAATAGATATGGTATATCTTTCCCGTTGTTATAAACTAATATTTGGCCTTGACAAGACTTGGGCGACGTAAAAATAATATAATAGACTAAGATGAGGAGTAGGCATATGTAGAGTTAACTTAATAATATGGGATTACGCTAAAGAAACTAATATCAAATGAAACAGACGAGTTTATCAGACTGTCGACTATGTCCACCATCCTACTACGAAGATGACATTCGTGATGTCTTGGATAATGCATTGAAAGAGGCGGTGTTTTATTCAAATGTTTTATATTTGTAACTCTATAATTATTTATGTATGTATGTATGCTTGATGTAAGAGTTATAATAACAATGTTGGCGTGCAGTGAACATGTCAGTGGACGAGGAAGTATTATAATGTAGTTATAAGAGGACAGGACATACCTGCAGAGGTGTGCTCTCAGCAGACATGGCGGTAAAGCCGACAATGTCACTGAAGTATATGGTGACGCAGTCGAAGCTCTCTGCTTGCACCTTGTTGCCTTTCTTAAGTTGCTCGGCCACACAGCGTGGCAACATCTCGTACAACAGCGCGTCTGTATCGTCACAACATCACATTCTCATGTTAGTACATGTTCACATACATCAATCACCCTAACTTATCACGGTTAGTATCAACATCACATTCGCCTGTGTACCATCACTACGAGTATTTATTTTTCAAGCTCGAAGGTGTTAACAGAATGACGTTACATGGACATTTGTAACATTTTTCCTTCACGTTTGTTTAGTTCTCAGGGTGAAGATATTAATTTTTACTGCTTATTACTTACAATTATATTTAAAGCAATGCGATACAAAAGTGTAAATTCAACTGCATAAAAATTAACGCTTAAATTTAAAGTTGTGAAAACCTGCACACCCAGCGAGTCAGTATACGGGTTCCACAATGTAGCTGGTAAGTGCAACCATCTTGTTAGTGCACGATACAGCGGACAACTTTATGTTATGTTCTTTCCTGGTTAGAAGCGGCAGGACTAACTAACGTATAACAATGCGGTTCAAACCCTTGGTCTGCATGGAATATTTATTGGTCTTAGTAGGGAACAGTAACACAGTAACAGATATATCGCGTTACGTTAACACTGTACAAAAACAGTTAAAATACATTATACAATGTGGCTGACAAATGCTGTATTATGCACACCCCGCAATAAAAATGTACTAAAACGATAAATTTTGCAAATGGGGATATTATAATTGAAAGAGATGAAGACAGAATTTCGTCAGAGAATTGGAAATTTCCAAAATAAATTCACTTTCTTCACTCTTCATAAAGGATATTAAATAAAAAATTTGCGCGGCAAATATATTAAAATACCATGCTTTAATAAGGAAGCAAAAACTGAAATACAAAGGTGTTTAATTTTTTTTTTAGTTTTCAAATTTTTACCGCTAGCTGTGAGACCAACTTAAGTGTACTGTAGTAGTTTGAATTTATTACATTGGATTTGAAATTTGTTATTACTTTTTAGAACTGTTGCAACGTACATAGTTAACAATTTATATGTGTTGTACACACAATACCGTTTTACCGGCTAATTAATAAGTTAAATTTTGTGATTCACATTTGACAGTTTACAGCTATTTACAAACAAAAAACAATTGATACATTTTCAAGAGTGCGCGTGAAGAGGTTTGAAAGTGAAATAAATAGCACCTGTCTTTTTCTTCTCTTCCTGCAGCTGGTCGGTTCTCTCGTCCACCAGAGCTTCCAAGTTGTTGGCATACTTCTCCATCATAGCCATCATGTTGTCGAAGATGTTAGGTTTCCTGTAACCACACCATGTCACATTCAGTCGCTAAAACATACAGCGTGTAAAGTCTACATGTCAACACACAACCCACTAAATAAACACAAGAGCCAGTGTTCTATCGACAAGGTCGGGTTTCTCCTCCTGAGAGGTTTATTTCGATATTTGTCAAACTGTACTATTGTTGACATACGCCATTACCATACATGTTATCCCAGAAATCTTAGACATATATAGCAATGACGTATGTCCACAATAATACAGTTTGTGATCCTGTATCATTGCAAGAAACGTTCAAAAACATTTTCGATATTTGTCACAAGAACTTCTCTTCCATGTTACATTCTACACTTTCTCACACTTCGATGGATATTTACCTGGAAAATATGACATTTAAAAAATTCCTAAATGCTAAAAAAATATTTTTACATATAGAGCGTAATATTAAGCTACACAAATAAGCAGGAAAACATAAATTTTACTTTCAAGAAAATCGTTTGATATTATATCAAAATATCATTATAACGGCAGAAGTAATCATTAACGACATAAAAAACGCAGCTCGTAGTTTAAAGGTTATGGAGATATTTCAGGAATTGAATATATAATGCGCACTATCAAGTAACGCCACTGCTCACTTAAGTGCATTGAACTTTCTGCTGAAGTGAAACGATTAAATATGAATATATTACTTCTAACATTTAAACTTGACTAAACATAGGAATTTAAGTTAATAGGCTACGACAAATACAAAGTAAAAATTACATCATGTAAAATATTTTTCGTAAAAAATGTACATTTTTTGAGTACATACACATTGAAAAGAAGGGAATGTATACTAAAGACACACTGTTTCCTGTATCATTTAATTAATGGTATTTAATATTGTTAACGTCATACAATTTCTCACACATCAGTACCTACATAAACATAAATTCTTGTCGAAATTTACGACAAACAAAACATTTTACATACGTACGCGTACATAAACTTAACTAAAATTTAACTAAAGCCTTTGAACATTGTGTTGCATTGGTAAAAACAAAGAGCTCTTGGCAACTGCTTTCTCTGTAATTGTTATATTTCACTGATATTTCTAGTGCAGTACGATATGTGTTGTCGTCTACAGATGTTATGGGTATTCTTTAATTTGTATTAGTTGGTTGAAATTTTTAAGATCTAGGCTAGTAAACCGAGCTAAGTTTTAAGAATTGAAGTGAAGAGATTTTGGTCAGCACTCATCATCGAGGTCTTAACTGGTGAGGAGTGACATGAGGTGAGTATGGAGCGGCGTCTGAATGAAGGGGCGGGGGAAACGGGAAATCCCCGAAAAACTTGCCAACCATCGGCATCGTCCGGTACTGTTCCCACTTGCATAAATCTGAGTGGACTTTCTTTAATGTGCGAAATTTTATGTATGAGAGAGAGAGAGAGAGTGAGAGAGAGAGATGTATGAGTGTATATATACAGTAGACTCTGTACACACACACACATATATATATGTACCCACACACACATATATATATACATATATATACCCACACACACATATATACATATATATATGTACCCACACACACATACATATACACACATACACACAAATATATATAAATACAAACATACATATATTTACACACACACACACACATATATATATATATATATATATATATATATATACACACACCTATATATATACACATATGTATATATATACACACATATATATACATATATATAAAATATATATTATCTATAATATAAAAATGAATCGCAAAATGTGTTGGTAAGCGCATAACTCAACAACGCCTGGACCAATTTGGCCAATTCTTTTTTTTTTTTTTTTTTTTAATGTTCGTTGAAGTTCAAAGATGGTTTTTACGGCAAGAAAAATTCGAATAATTGCCGGAAAAAAACCCTTAAAAAGTAGAGTCAATTTGAGCTTTATTGCTATTGTTGTTTAAACAATGTAGGTATGTTCCTGTGATCGAGGCCTTAAGCATTCACTAAGGTATTGTATAAAGTTTGGGGTGTGGGAGGGGGTGGGGTTACGGGTTCGTATCCCGTGCAAGACTTTGCGATGGGAATTACATGACATCATACAAGCGTATTGCGCGCGCTCTTTACACTGTTATTGAGTACGCTAGCTGTTAAATGTCTTCATCACATATATTTACATTAAATTGTTTCACGCGGTGGAAGCCGCAGCCGGGCAGCTGTTTTATAGAGAAATAAAGATGAATTAAAAAAAGAAGTTCTGCAATTAAAGTACGCTTAGCGCAGTGGACTGGACAAATCTGTTTGTATTTGATGTTTTAAAGCTAAACAGTGAATATAGTATAATATAGAATATAGTATCACCATCAATTAACACGTAACTAAAAGTTAGTTACTCTTTTCTATAGTACACGCGGGCGAAGCCGCAAAGGGACAGCTAATGCTTTATGATATACAATATAAATAGTTTTGTTGGTATTCCGACACGGGAACAGGCGACATATAACTGGCCATGAGAAACACATGGATTTTCAAGAAAACTAACACTTAGCGACTGCCCTTGAGATTTATTTATCGACATTAATTATAACAATTCGATTTCAATAGCCATCGTTAAGACAGGACAACGTCTGTCGGGTCAGCTAGTACATATATATATATATATATATATATATATATACAGGGTGGACCAGAATTCATGTGCCAAAGTCCGGGAGGGGATTCGTTATGGAAAATAAGGTGGGGTATATAAACCAACACTATTCTGTGGTAAATATTAAGGGAGCTACGCCACGTTGAAAAAAATAATTTTTTAAA